>CABHPH010149485.1:0-29450 GCA_902168325.1 Peromyscus nudipes
TCCTTAGAGTGTATTTACAAAAGGAATCTACAAAATTAGGTATAAATCTCCCCAGCTCCCACTCCTCCAGAGAATGATGACCAGAGTTGAATTTCTAAGTATACCCCACAAATTTAAACCCACTATCCTGTTATAGTGAAACTGAATGGATTAAATGGATTAAAAAGAAATTTAGGGATAAAGTTGAGAGAACAAGAACAGTAGGGATGAGAAGTAAAATGGCCAGAAGCTGAATGTAAGATATACAGGCTGACCAGATAAGAAAGAGGGGTAGGACCCCAAGGAAAACAGCAAAGCTCTCTTTAACAAACTGTAGCTGGACCCCATAAAGCAACAACACACCCTAGCCCAGGAACATATGCAGCAATAAAACCCTGACTGAGACTGAAGTTGTTACCAGAACTGGGTTATTGCTGTAATTGGTCTGAACATGTTTTTGTTTGGAAGAATTTGGGCTTTGGTACTTTGGGTTATGAAATTCTTTAAGAACTGCTTAATGGGCCATGCTGGTAGGACCATGAAAGATTTGAACTGTTGGGGGCCCATTTAATTGTGGTGGCTTACAATTTCAGAGGTTTAGTCCATTATCACGGCATGGCAGCCTGCAGGCAGACATAGAGCTGGAGAAGGAGCTGGGAGTTCTACATCTTGATCTACAGTAACAGGAAGTGAACTGTATACTACACTGGACATAGCTTGAACACGGGAGACCTCAAAGCCAACCTGCAAAGTGACAAATTTCCTCCAACAAGGCCATTTATATGCCAGCAAAGCCACATCTCCTAATAGTGCCACTCCCTTGATGGCCATTGTCTTTCAAACCATCACACAGAATATTAATGCAGTCTTCAATAGTGGTCCGCTTATAATTCCATTTAAGTAAGTTCAAGTGAAAATATAAGTACATATGTATAAAAGGGTTTGTTTAATAAAGTATTGCCTAAAAGTGTAGCCTACTTCTACAGATTCAATATATGATGTGTCATGTGTCAATCTGTCATTTATCACTCTATCTACATACTACTTATGTATTATTATTCATGGGTTCTTATATGTTGTTTCAAAATATATTCTTTATATGTAAATTCATCTCACCATCTCTCTTTTTAAAGGAGTTGTAAAACTGTACCAAGTGTGACAATACATTTATTTAAAAGAAAGAAGGAATGGAAGAAATGTACCTCTGTCTCCATTATTATTCTCATTTTGCCAGTATCTATGTACTGACAGACATTTCCTGACTATTATAATTATTTATATCCACAGCATTACCGAGCAGAATTTCCTGTTAACCTTAAATGACGGCAATTAAAATACCAGTTTCTAGTAAGGAAATTTACGCAGATTAATTTTTGAAATGTCAGCGTCTCTTTGAAAAGATGACAACTGACAAATGTATGTAATGGATGTAGAGTAGATGATGAGGATTTCTTTACTATGTAAAGCAAGAAGATTAATCTTTTCACTCTGTGAGGAAATTAGGAGAACTAATACGAATGTTTTTCATTTTATTATTGTTATTCATAGTTAATCATTAGTCCACTTCAAAGAATCTATATAATCACTCGTCAGAATTAGAAAACTCAACTCTTAAAATTGGTTACCTATGAAATTGAGTTCTTTTCTAAACCATATGAACATTTTTATGACATGATTTAATATAAGAAGATGATTGACACCTTTCCAGCTAGACATGTATTGCTTATGCCTTATCTTGAGTTAATAAATTTTGTCCATTCAGGTATATGTCTGCATATCTCTTGGGGTGATTGCTCTGGAATGAGCTGTATAGCTGCACTTCTCAACTCACCTTCTGTAGTTTCTACTCCTAGAAGAAAGAGGTCTAGGGATTTCTCTGAGATATTGAATTATTGAAGAAATTCTGTGTATATGAGAAAGAACTAACTCTCAGAGGCATAAATCCTTTAAAAGGCTAAAATTTGGGGGTGAGGTGAGCATACATGTGGAGCTTAAGGAACAACTCTACGTGGTCACTAACTCCTTTAATTGGTAGTTTATCCCTTCCTCCCTGCTTTATGTAGGGTCTGAAAATTAAATTCAGGCTGTCAGACCAACAGTAAGTAGCTTTATCTATTGAGACACCTCCCTGGTTCAAGACAGATAATTGTTAATGTAAGGGCTGAGGAGATTAAGTGGCTCAGCAATTAAGAGTGCTTCTCTTGTAAAGGATCCAAGTTTGATTCCAAGAACCAAATTCCTGGTTAACCAGTTTACAAGTCCCTGAACTTCCAGCTCCAGGGTATTTGAAACCTTTTTCTAGTCTTTACAGGCACTGGGATACACTTACACACAGAGACTTGCAAACACATACAGGTAAAAGAAAATGCTCTTCAAAGTAATCATACTGAAATAAATGCATACACTACATGATTTAGTCATTTAAAATTTTTAAAAATTAGTTTTCAACATATATTTTGAACACTGCAGTCATTACCACAATTAACTTAATATGTATCTTAGTCCTTTCTGACTTATTCTCAATCCTCTTTATTAAGGTATCTACACCCATTCTTAAATGTTCAACTTTTAGGATTGTTTCCTGAAAAACTGTAATTTGAGTAGTTTATTAAACACAAGTAATACTTTAGATTTCTTTCACCTTCACTATACTGAAATGAGATAGAGTAATATATACAGCACATTACCATTTTTTCAGCCATGTGTATAGGAACAGAGAGAATGAAATGGAAAAAGAATACTGGGATACTGTCAGAATATGATTCCATCACAATTCAATAGACAGTAGAATCTTCAAAATTTAATCAAGTGCCTTTCTTTAACTCCCCAGTACTCTACTGGCTGTGACTAGGAATGCTGAAATAAGAGTGCATCAGCACAAGACTTTCCTGTGATATTCCAGCTACATGAATTACTGATTTTCCACACACATAAGATTCTATAGTGATGAAAATAAGAACTAATGTCAAAAACATTAATTTCAAGTCCTTAAAATAGTAATATGTTTCTTCATGAATTAAGTAGTATATACTCCTAAAATATAAGAGTTATTTTTAAAATGAATAAATCTGTAAAAAGACATAACCTTTTCACAAAGCTCCTTGCTGATTCATCTCAAGTAGTCACTCCTGAATAATTTTAGCCTAAAAACAATGAACAGGTGGGATGATGGGAAAAAAAACCAAGTAGGCTTTTTGTGGCATCATTTTATACTGAAAAATAATAAATAAAAATGTCTTCAGCATTTCATGCTGCCAGTGTATTCAGTTGGCAAATGCACACTGTCACAGTATTTTAAGAGCAGGCATTTTGCCATCATAGCAGATGGTTATGAGTATTGACAGCCAATGATCGTGTATGTCTAAGATTGGTGCATCTAGTGGCAGAGTACTCAGCAAAGAAAGTCAATTAACACAATGTCCAGAGTTCCTAGAGTTAATGCAAAAGGAGATAGTAAAATGTTGATTCATCTTTTAGCACCTAATTTCTTACTTATCTATGGAAAAAGTCAAAATCACAGCGAAGAGCTCACTCTAATACAATCAGAAGGACACTACTGTGTATATCCAATGGAAGTGGAATCACTATGTTGAAGGGCTGCCTGTGTTTCATGTATATTTCAGCACTACTCACAACTGCAAAATAGTGTTCTCAATACAAACAAACTTTAACAGGCTTTTGTTTGGAATAAAGCAAGATGAAGTTTATATAATTTACGTGATCAAATGTAAGACAAAATGCTAAACCGTCTTATTAATAAAAAACCTGGAGGCAGATATTGGGGTGAAAGATGAAATATCAGAGAAGCAGAAAGAAGCCAGCCATGTTCTTACTGCTAGCAAATCCTCAGCCCAAGAGAGAGCTACTTCCTGTATACTCACGCCTGTGTTCTCTTCTATGCCCTTCCATCTTACTTCTTCTCTACACCCAGCTACATCACTTCCTCTTTCTGCCCAGCTCTATCACTTCCCGTCTTTCTGTACAGACCTCAAGACCTCTATGGTTAACTAGTGCTGGGATTAAAGGTATGTGCCACCAAGCCTGGCTCTGTTCCCAGTGTAGCCTTGAACTTATAGAGATCCAGATGAATCACTGACTCCCAAATGCTAGGATTAAAGGCATGTGCTACCACTACCTGACCTCTGTGTTTAATGTAGTGGCTGGCTTTTTCCTCTGTTCCCCAGATAAGCTTTATTGGGGTATACAAATAAAATATCACCACAATCAAATAATTTTCAAAACAAATGATAAGTATTTGGTATTTTACCTGGAATATTATTTATATTTTATCTCCACTAATCCTAGCATTGTATAAAACCATGACAATGTTTTTCCTTGCTAATTTGATTTCCATACAAAATTGTTACAAGTAGAAGCTTTAAGTTAGAATTTATCAATAACAGACATTGTTAAAAATACTTTTGCAAAAACTAATTGTTGGTTTTCAAACCAACAATGTAAAAGTCAAACATATCTAAATTCATTGGCAAATAAACAAGTTCTTTTTTATCAACAAGTTCATTTTTCTCTAGTTTTTAGCATGTTTTTATTACTCTTTGACAGTTTCATACATTTATATAGTGAACTTTCATATTCTATCCCTTCTCCATTTCTTCCCTCACCGGAATTCTCCCTCCTGTTGGTGACCTCCTATTTTCATGCTTTTGTGTGTGAGTAGTTATAGGAGAATGCTTATTCATTTTCTTTCTCTAAGAGGAAAGCACAATAAGTTTATCTAAGTTTTTAAATTATTTATTTCCTATTTTGGAATATAATAGATTATATTACTTCCGCTTTCCCTTTCCTCCCTACAAATTCACACATATACCTTGCTCTTTTTCAAATCCATGGCCTCTTTGGTCATTAATATATGTATATACATATATTCCTAAATACACAAATGCCGCAAGCTCAGATGATATAATATCACTTGTATATATGTTTTAGGGCTTACCATTTGGCATTGGGTAAACAACTGGTGTGCTTTTTCCTCGCTAAGACCATCTCTCCCAATCCCATCATTCCTTAGTTCCCTGTAGTTCTTTGTGTAGGGTTGAGACATTTGTTTGACCTCCTCCCACTCCCATACAGTTTGGGATGTGTATTGTTGTTCTTGTTCAGATCAATTTTAGGCAGTCATGTTACTGAGACTTTGGGTCCCACTTCTGACATTACTGGAAGATACACTCTCACACCAAATTCCTTTACCGTCTTTCTGCACTCTCTTCTGCGAAGCTCCTTAAGCTTTAGGTGTGACAGTGTTCTGTTCTCTTGAGATTAGCCTCCACATTCTGAACCTTGGTTGGGTGTGATTTCCTGTTATAGTCTTCCTCCATTGTAGAGAGAAGCTTCCTTGGTAAAGAGTGAGAACTTCACTTATCTGTGGTTTTAAGAACGAATAATTAGATTACCGTTTAGTATTATATTGGTTTAGTGAAGTGATAGTCGTAGGCTCTTCTTCAAGATCCCGAACTATCCCTGGGTAATTGTCTATGTTACCAGTACCACGCAAGATTATCTTCTTGCTGAATGACTCTAAAGTCCCATTAGAGAGACATGCTTTCTTTTGTATATGAACTGAATGAACTTTACCAGAGAGTGCACTGAAGACAGATAAAAGAAACTACCCAAGTGTATGACAATAAACTAGTGAGTTTATTGGGCAATATATACAAAAGTATAGATGAAGGGTCGCTTACAATTATATGACTCAAAGGTATTGGATCAGCAGAAGTCCACCATGTCCTGTGTCATGACTCTGTAAAGCTGCATCTTTAGATCTCCCTGCAGTTTAATTGACCAGAGAGTTTCACTTGGTATCGCCAGTCACTGTGTACATAAAAGTGGAGAAGAGGATCTCATAAGTCTTATTACTTTTAGGAAATTCCTGAGTCTTGTGAACTGTTTGCATACTGAGTCTTTCAAATTTTCTTTGTATGTTGAGCCTTAATGATTCTACCTCCAACATACATTATTTCATTTTGGAGGAAATTGTTCAAATTTAAAATGTTCTAGTTTTAATTGTGTTATTAAAATTATGACTCTATTACAAACTCAAAGAAAACATGAAAATGATTTTAGAACAACATACTATATACATTTTTACCTAAACAAAAATTTATCAGCAATAACAACAAAACACACACTCATTTTAAAGCATATTTAAATTCATAAATTGGAAATTTTCTATGTTAAAGGAAGTGATCACCTATGTCTGTAACCTCAGACAATTGAGAAATATTGGAAGTTCAAGGACAGCTTAAATAACATAGTTGTAGTTATATGTTCAGAATAAATTGACCTATGACACAGTCAATAGAATTTATAACATATAATTCCATACATGATTGAACACACCTTTCAGACAACTTCAAGTTTATCCACCCATTGTTTTATGGTGTTGTCCCGGACAAAGGTATGCATCACATAAAGGACTGAACTATAGCAATGACCAGTAAAAAGATGATCATCAGAAAAAAAATAGTTTTCTCCTAGAAGGATTACATTTCTTTTCTGTTGTGCTTCAATTTCAACAAACATGAATTAATCTGCTTCAGACATCATTGAAATATCTAATAAGCAACAAAAAGGCTAGGACCATATTAGACAACCAACAACAAACACAACTATATCCTTTATGATGGCAATATCTGTTACTTTAATATCAGGAAGACCTAATTGTTATGTGTTCTTTCTCAAATGAGATTTTGTAAATGAAAAGATAAATGTGCATGTTTTTTAATGTGCTGGGGGAAAATGGTGTTTTCAAAGTAAGCTTAATTTTCTTTTTGTATGAGCTTCCTGTTTGTTCTAAATATGTAAAAACAGTTTAGCCTGATCCAACTTGACATTATTTTGAATATTGTTAGGTATTACACAATAGCCTCTGACAAAATAACCCTGGAAACTGAAGTGTATAAAATATACAAAAGGAAAATAACATAGATTGCTGAGGGTTAGCTTACACAAAGGAAATGTCAAGGCAGTACCTACACGAGCATCTCTTGTGACTACAATCTCCACTTTAATTACTCAGAAATCTCTAAATCACAGAATTGACAAATTTTATAGTTTTGACATTTATTTTTGTTCTTCCTTTATAAATGTATTCACAAAAAGAGGATATTTGGCCTCTGGCTTTGCTACCCAGCATCCATCTTGATTATGTACTAGAAGAAAAGTACTATTCTTTCTATGGATTCTCATTGATATCTATCTTAAGCACAAATTTTAATGAACATGTTTATATAAATTTCGTTTATCAGAAATAAAATATACTTACATAACTGTTCTATAATTACCCTAGAAAACTATTGAAAATTGGGAAAAGTACTCAAAAAGTTTAGGATAAGGAGCATTTTATAATAATAAATGGTTATATTTTTATTCTGTGTGTTTTGTGTCTTAACTAAATGTCCCTTGAAATAATCTAGTTTGACAATCTAGATTTTAAAATGTACAGATGACCTTGTCTAAATCTATTCACCGTGTGTAAATATTGGTCAACTACTCTTTATTTCAATTTATATAATAATGCATGGATTCACACATACCCAGGTGAGTATCTGTTCTACAAACATTTAAGATGTATATAATGTATTTTGTATAATTTCTCTTGATCATATTTTTGGACTTTGTGTGCTCTTAATTTTTTTTACTAATGGTGATTGAATTAGAGTGATCTAATCATATTTAGATCCCTATATCAGCCTAATTTTCCCAGAATCATATGCCTTAAGATAAACAATATGTAGTCTTGAGAGGATCCCATTAGATGTCATACAGGGAAGCAAACCCCATGAAGAGATGAGGAGAGAACCAGGTGCAAACTGACTTCATTAACCTAGATCAGATTTGGGGAGTGGTTCATTGTCAGCTTATTTACAACTCAGTGAAAGGTTTCCAGGAGACACTCATTTGAATTCCAGGTGCACAATAAAGCATAAGGTGTGACTACATAGAAACTCTTTCACAAAGTACGTGTGACCATGAGGGTAGGTTCTACAGTTAAAAGGCATAGATTCTAGTGTAGTCTCTGGTCAATAGTATACAGGTCTGCAGGCAATGAAGTACATGGGATATCTCCCCTAAGGTTAAGGGAAGAGTCTGGAATAATCATTTTGGGTAATTTGGGTGAGATCTGGTCTATGGTAAAAGGAGGGTGAGCTGTGCATCAACAGATAGCAAAAAGGTCACCAGGTAGTTAACAAAATCCACTCCCAGCCTTTTGGGTAAGAAAAAAGGTAATTTATCTCTATTGAGAAGACGCCCCTGTGTATTTAACATTTCTGCTTTTTCTTAATGCTTCTGTGTGAGAAGCAAGGACCTTTGTGCTCAACATAGTATAAATTCAGTTTTCACCCAACAAATATCAATTGAGCAAGGTGTTGACATTGAGAATAATGTCAGTTTCTTCTGTTGAGAATTCTCTGTTTAGCTCTATAGCCCATTTTTTAATTGGACTGTTGGGTATTTTGATGTCTAATATCTTGAGTTCTATATATATTCTGGATATCAGCCCTCTGTCAGATGTGGGGTTGGTGAAGACCTTTTCCCATTCTGTATGCTGTCATTTTGTCTTATTGACTGTGTCCTTTGCCCTACAAAAGCTTCTCAATTTCAAGAGGTCCCCTTTATTTTTTGTTTTATTTTATTTATTTATGTATTTATTTATTTATTTTGGTTTTTCGAGACAGAGTTTCTCTGCATAGTTTTGGTACCTGTCCTAGATCTCGCTCTGTAGACTAGGCTAGCCTTGAACTCACAGAGATCCACCTGGCTCTGCCTCCTGAGTGCTGGGATTAAAGGGAGTAACTGGATTTATGTTGAGGTCTTTGATCCACTTGGACTTGAGTTTTGTGCATGGTGACAGATCTATTTGTAATCTTCTACATGTTGACATCCAATTATTCCAGTACCATTTGTTGAAGATGCTTTCTTTTTTCCATTGTTTAGTTTTGGCTTCTTTGTTGAAAATCTTATGCTCATAGGTGTGCAGATTAATGTCAGTGACTTCAGTTCAGTTCCATTGGTCCACATGTCAGTTTTTATGCCAGTACCAAGCTATTTTTATTACTGTAGCTCTATAGTAGAGCTTGAAGTCAGGGATCATGATGTCTCCAGAGGTTGTTTTATTGTACAGGATTCTTTTGGATATCCTGGGTTTTTTGTTTTTCCATATGAAGTTGAGTATTGTTCTTCTAAGGTCTGTGAAGAATTGTGTTGGGATTTTGATGGGGATTGCATTGACTCTGTAGATTGCTTTCAGTAAGATTGCCATTTTTACGTTGTTAATCCTACCTATCCATGAGAATGGTAGATCTTTCCATTTTCTGACATCTTGTTCAATTTCTTTCTTCAGGTACTTAAAGTTCTTTTCTTATAGGTCCTTCACTTGCTTAGTTAGAGTTACCCTAAGGTGTTTGAGGAATTGCTCAACATCCTTAATCAACAGAGAAATGCAAATCAAATGACTCTGAGATACTATCTTACACCCATTAGAATGGCTAAGATCAAAAACACTGAAGACAGCTTATGTTGGAGAGGATGTGGAGCAAGGGGAACACTCCTACACTGTTGGTGGGAATGCAAACTTGTATAGCCACTTTGGAAATCAATATGGCGCTTTCTTAGAAAATTGGGAATCAACATCCCTCAAGACCCAGCTATACTACTCTTGGGCATATACCCAAGGAATGCTCAGTCATACCAGAAGGACACATGCTCAACTATGTTCATAGCTGCATTATTTGTAATAGTCAGAACATCGAAATAACCTAGATGTACTTCAACTGAAGAATGGATAAATAAAATGTGGTACACAATGGAGTACTACTCAGCAGAGAAAAACAAGGACATTATGAGGTTTGCAGGCAAATGGATGGAACTAGAAAATATCATCCTGAGTGAGGTAACCTAGACTCAGAAAAACAAAGATGGTATGTACTCACTCATAAGTGGATACTAGATGTAAAGCAAAGGATAACCAGACTGCTACTCCCAACTCCAGGGAGGCTACCTAGTAAAGAGGACCCTAAGAAAGACACAGGTATCACCCAGCGACAGAAAAATGGATGAGTTCTACATGAGAAACTGGGGTTGGGGGTAATGGAGGGCAAGCATTGGGGAAAGAGAGCTTAGGGGAGCGGGAGATCCCAGCTGGATCAGGAACAGAGTGGGAGTACAAGGAAAGAGACACCATGATAAATAAAGATCCCATGGGAATAGAGAGAAGCAGAGTGCTAGGGAGGTCCCCAGGAATCCACAAAGATACCTCCACTATAGACTACTGGCAATGGTTAAGAGTGTGCCTGAACTGACCTACTCTGGTGATTAGATGGCTGAACACCCTAACTGTCATGATAGAACTCTCATCCAGTGACTGGTGGAAGCAGATGCAGAGATCCACAGCCAAACCCCGGGTGGAACTCCAGGAGTCCAACTGGCAAGAGAAAGGAGGGATTATGTGAGCAAGAGATATCAAGACCATGATGGAAAAAGCACAGGGACAAATAACCAAACTAGTGGAAACACATGAACTGTGAACCAATAGTTGAGGAGCCCCCATGGAACTGGACCAGGCCCTCTGGATAAGTGAGACAGTTGATGAGTTTGAACTGTTCAGGAGGCCCCCAGGCAGTGGAACCAGGAACTGTTCTTGGTGCATGAGCTGGCTTTTTGGAACCTAGGGCCTATGCTCAGACATTTTGCTCAATCTTGGTGCAGGGAGGAGGGCACTGGATCTATTTTGTATTTTGTTTGATTGGCTTGTTACAGTTATTCATCTCTGTGTGTGTGTATTTGTGTATATGTGTATGAGGAACAACAACTTTTAGGAATTGATTCTGTTATTGTACCATGTGAGTCTGAGGAACAAATGTGGAACTCAATTTTCTTGCATAGTGGAAGACACCTTTGCCCTTGGACACCTAGTCCAGATGTTTGATTAAATCCTTAAATCTAAATGTCAACATCCAAAAAATTCTTGCTGTTTGTGTATTGTGCTTTGATATAAAAGAAAGACATCCTCTCAACTATGACCAAGGAGAGAATAAAATTCCAAATGTTATCCTCTGTCCTTCACAAGTGAACCTGCACACACACACACACACACACACACACAGAGAGAGAGAGAGAGAGAGAGAGAGAGAGAGAGAGAGAGAGAGAGACCCACCCACTAAAATTTGTTCTCTCATAGTTGCAGAGAGTTAGAATTTAATCATTTCTGGACTGAAACTAAATTGTGGATCTTTTGTGCTTCTGTATGAAATCCAAGATTATTTATTTCAATTTTTGTGAAGGATTGTAATGAAATTCTGATGAAGGTTGAATTGAATATATAGGTTACTATTGATAGAATGAACATTTTCCCCTATATTATCTTTGCCAATCTATGAGCATTGAAAGTCTTTCAATACCATGGCACATTTTTAATTTCAAATGTGTGGAGCTGCCAGCAGATGTAACATATTCACCAGTATATGGAGCAATAGGCAGACAGTCACTGGCAGAGAAACACAATGCCAAAAGGGGCCACACACAGAAGGACACAGACTGAGCACAGGTAGGTGAGCACAAATAGATAGAAGACAGGGAAGACAAAGACTCATTTCAGACAAGAAACTTACCTGCCTCTGATCACAAAGACAGATTTTCATAAACTTTACACTGAAATGGCTTTTCCCCCCACAGGGATGGTTATATTGTAGATTACTTCAGTATTCTCTCTACATCCTCTGGTTTTCTGATGTCTTTATCCTTTTAGCCCATTCTCTAAATCCATGTTGATATTGTGTTGTCTAATCCTTAATCAAACTTTACAATCCATTACTCCCTTTAGTCAGTGATTCTGGTTATTATATCCTAAACTTGAAGGACAAAATTTATAAAACACCAAGCAGCAAGTTTTAGAAGGGAAGCTATTAAGGGTTTATTTGTGAGAGCTTAAGATTTAGAAAGCTTCAGAATTTTTATATAGTAAATCAGGGCCAAAAGAGTCAGTCATCATCCAACTGCTGGTCTCTGGCTTTTTATAGGGCATACAGGAGAAGCCAGGATGAGACATGGGAGAGTGAGCAAGTCAGTTAAGTATACCCACCCAAGCACTGTTGTCAGGAGCCTGACAGTTTTGGTCACATCTTCATGTGTACCCCCTTTGGCCCTGCTCACCTAAAGGAGAAGGAAGACAGCAAGAAACCAAAGCAAGGATCAGAGCTGCCTTTGGCATGTGAGTCTCCCACAGATCCTTGGCAAAGCACAAGATTTGGAACTGCTGATCCGGAGGGCTCTGTCCAGTGTGGCCTTCCCAGTTTTTCTCCTTGTTCTCTTCACAGTGAAGAGCTGCATCGCTTCTCCTAGAATGAGTGGAGCTGAAGGATCGTTGGATAAAATCTCTGGAAGCACGAGTCAAATATATCACTTCCTCTTTAAATGTATTTGTTCTGGTATTTTCTAACAGTGAGGGAAGGCAGGCAACACAGTCCTTACTTTTCATTATAAAAAATAAGGTATCTGCCTCTAAAAAAGTTACACTATATGATGTGCAATTTTATTCAATTGATTCAATTCAATAAGTTTATAAAATACACAAGGAACATTTTAACGTCTTTTTTGGGGGCACACTTATTGACTTAAATATTCAAGCAAAAATTATAATTTAAAATATTCTGTGTCTTGAGGAGAAAAGGATAGCAGTTTAAAGATTCAAAGGTAATTTCCATAGACAATAGCTTCATCCTGTGATGAAATAATATGCAAAATACATCAAATATAATTCTGCAGTAATTTAATATTCAATGTGAGAAAAATATGTGAAATCTTGAAATATGATTGCTATGGCAACCATGAGCTTTGTGAAGTTGAAATATCATTTCTCCTGTAAAGTCTATAAAGGCTGGAGCTTAATTAGATGCTCCCATAGATATCATCATCTTTTAAAATTCTTCTATAATGTTATTTCATATTATACAGAATAACCACTTAAAATGTTATTCTGATTATCCACCATTTACAAAATATTTACTACTTAAGAGAAATTCAAAGTATGAAAAAGTATAACTTAAACCATTCTGTTAATAATAAAGGGGTCCAAATTCCCTTAATATAACAACTTTGATAACAAATACTTTTGCATTTTTAAAATTTGTCCAGAATGTTTATAATCAGTACTATAAAAATATTTTATTTTTCACATAATTGATATTACCTGAAATAATGGTAAAGTGCAGATTTTCATCGTTTTCCTGAGAGTAGTGATATAGTTTTCATGGAAATTAGTTTATATCATAAAATTTTATTATTTCAATTACAGATGTGTCTGAAACATGCTTAGAGGCTTTGGAAATATTCTAATAAATTTTATATGATAGAATAAATAAATAATGTTTTGAACTATAATTTCATATTTCATTTCACATGAAATGCACTATTTACTCTAAATACATATTGGTATCAATTTTCAGAGCAATAAATCACTTTCCCCCAAAACTCTTTCTTGAATTGTTCATTGCAATGAACTGGGATAATCATAATGTTAAAAGATGAAACAACACATTATATAGGTTGGAAACTTTATGTCTGCTTATAAATTTACAGTCTAAAAACATCCATTGAAGGAATCAATTGATAATTTTAATTGAACTAAAATAATCATTTTGGCATAGTTTTACTTATTGTATATTTTTGTTCCTATTGGGCTTATATTTGTTTAAATCTTCAAGCTTGATGACCCAATATATAAGAAATTTATAATCATAAATAATTCAATAGTAATAGTCATTTTTACTACAATTTTTTTAAAGTGTAGATCAATAGGAACTTCTGATCCTGTTATTTTATGTGTTTTCCATTGGTGCGGCACATGGTAGAGTTAAATTTCTGAAAAAAGTGTTGCATTCAAGTGTGACTTTTTAATGAAAGAAAGAATCAGTTATTGAGGATTTTCAGTTTATTATAACCCTATTTACAGTCCATGGAAACTTCTCTTTTTTGAGTCTACTTTTATCAGTGTATTCAAAAGTTATAGCTGTGAGTATCTCTGAATATCACATTACTATTATATGTCTCCTTCTAGAGAAAAAACTAAGTCTCAGTGAAATATCGTTGCATTCTATGCTCTCATAATGTCTAATGTAATGTCAGAGAAGTCTGAACAACATGCATTTGTTTAATTGAGTGTTGAGTGTCTCCATTTATACAATAAATTTTCTTATTTCTTCACAAAATTTCAGAAATATTCACACTACTACATTTCAGGTAAGAAACCAACTAGGTAAGAATTATATAATGGACTCGGAGTTATGTTCTCTATGAGAACACAAAATTCAAGTGTTTTAAATTCTGTGAGGTTATTTATTTAAAAAATTATTGTGCTTTACCTTGATACGCAATTTGGAATTTAGTCACATAATACTTAAGGCTAACAAGAATAAAATTGACAATCTGGGCTAGCAGGATGAAGACACAGACGTCTCTATAATGCAGAGGAATCCAAAAGTAGACTCTTGCCTATGGAAGTCAGTCTTTTTGATCTGTTCAGGGCTTAACTTGATTGAAGTCTGCCCTTATTAAGGATGCAAATATTCTGTACCCAAAGTTCAAGTTAAGAAGCCCTAAAGAAACAAAGCTGGGTTCCATCCCTTGGAGAGTTTAACTATTCCAATTATACATTCTGGAACTACATAATCAGACAAAAGATATGGTAAGGGACCAATTGTGAGAGAGTTATTATAGCCTAAAACCCTATTGATCACTTGATTTTTACAAGTTTGTGATTGGTGGTTCACAATAATATTTTGGGTTTCTGGGCATATGTGTAATACAGAGATAGTGCTTCATAGTGCCTAGAATGTCTAATTATACTGTTAACTCAAATCTGGTTAACCTAAAAAAATAAGGCTTTAGATCACTCTTCAGAGGATGAGAGAAATATCAATCATATTGAATTTGTCAGTACAAGGTCCTTCACCCAAGAGCCCTAGCATTCTCTTCATCAAATAAATGCTGGGTCTGTATGCAAGAGAAAATCTGCAAATTGATTGAAAGGTCATGGCTGTGTGCTTCTACAATTGAGGTTTGACTTTCTTTACTTATTATAGGAATTTCATGTTTATATGATCATTTA
The DNA here is from genome assembly GCA_902168325.1 of Peromyscus nudipes. Lineage (NCBI taxonomy): Eukaryota > Metazoa > Chordata > Mammalia > Rodentia > Cricetidae > Peromyscus > Peromyscus nudipes. Next base: position 15,101 of record CABHPH010149485.1, read on the forward strand.
AGAATTTAATATAATTGGGCTAGAGAGACGGCTCAGTCATTAAAGGCTAGACTCCCAACTAAAAGTATAAGAATTTAATATAATTGTATACACTTCATTTCTAGGAACACCATGCTGAATTATGACCATTTTAATCACAACGTCTTGGTTATTGTGTCCCTTGCATATTCTGTATATAGATCTTTTGTCAATTATACAGTTTCTAGACTTATTCTTTACTATAGTATTTCCTCTGAGGCAGAGGAATTTTTTTTTTAGCATGCTCAATTACACAGGTGTACTTATGCCGCTTTCCTATGTGTTTGGGGTCATGTAGAAGATTCTTGGCCAAAAAGCATACTCAGAAGAGATTTTTCTCTTTCCCTCAAATGGTTCCAGCACTTTGCATTCAGGTATGAAGAAATGAACATATTCATTATGCTGACATATTATTCATCTGGACATTTATTTAAATGCCAACCTGTATAACTATTGTGTCAACTAATGTACATTAATATGATTATAAACTGTTAAGATATTACTCTTGTTTGAAGCATTAAACCTAAAGTGTATCCTCAGAAAATGATTAAAATTGACTGTCCTTTATTGTTCTTCAGTGATACCACCTTGAATATATTCTCAGATTCATGGAGAAAAACATTTTTCTTTAATATAAATGTATTTTTTGAGACTTTTGTACAATATGCTTTGGTCATTTCCACACATGGCCCATTTCCTTTGCGATCCATCCTCTACTTTCCTGCCCAAACTGTGTTCTCTTCCTCTCTGCACCCACCCACCAAGACATATTTGTGTTGCCCATGTGTTCTTGGATGTGTGGCCTTCTTCTAGAGCATTGTCAACTTACCAGAGGCAGAATACCTAAAGAAAACTGATTCTCACTCTGTCTTACTAGCTATAATTGCCAATAGATCATCAGCTAAGGTGTGAGATGTTGTGAGCATCTCTACTCTTGATGTTGAGATACAGTCAGGCTTGAGCTTGCACAAGTCTTGTACATGATATCACAACTGCTGAGAGTTCATATGTGCAGTGCCCTGCCATGTCTGGAAGGTGGTTTTCTTGTAGTCACCTACCTCTTCTGATGCGGTACTTTTTACCTCCTCATCTATAATAATAACTGAATCTTAAAAGGAGGAAGTGTGATATAGATATTCCATTTAATGTAAGCATTTTGAAGTCTCTTATCCTTTGCATCTTTCAAGCTGTGAGTTAGTATATTAGTCACCATCTACTTCCAAGAAATGTTTCCCTAATAAGTGTTGAGAGATGCTTTAATCTATGGGTATAACAATAAGCCATTAGAAGTCAGTTTGGTACTATAGCCATTTACCAAAATAGTATTATCTTCTTCCCTGAGTTCTGTGACATGTTTAGCTGTATGTTCAGGACTAATAATAGTACTAAATACGATTTTCATCTGTTTTGGGTATTGTTAACCTTCAAAATAAAAGTGTTACTGTTGCCTCGCTGGGATATCTTGCGGACTGGTCATTGTTAGAGTAGGCAGGCCTTATTGCTGGGTAGGAATACTGATTGATTTTATCTCTTGGAAGTTTGCATATTGCCTTCAAATACTGTGAGAACTAGTCCTCAAGGAGGAGGCTTCTAATTCAGTTCCAGTTTGATTCTTCTGGGTTCTGTGTCTGAAATGTATGGTATCTTCAGCAGCAGTCTCATCTTCGAGTTTTGGGAAACAACGAAAGCCAACACAATATCTAAAATCATTTGTGGAGTCTCTTGGACTCCCCTGGTCAACGATACAAAAGGAAGATGGTCATGGCTGCTAACTGGATTTTGGTAAAATAGTCTATGGATGTTAAGGAAATGAGAAAAAGAGGAGTTGTGAGAGCTTTATCTGGCAGGAGAACAGGGAAGTCAATAGAATGGGAGAAGGGAGAGGAGGAGTAAAATAAAAATAAGGATGTATGAAAAAGCCACTTTATGGACTATAATCAAGACATATTTACATATATATATATGTAATTTAGATGAACTTATTCCACATATCATTTCTGGATGCTAATGATCCCACAAAACATAACAGACTTTCTAATGAAAGATTTATTATATCCAAAACTTACTCTCAAATTAGTTAAATCATGATATTAATATTTAGGTGGTTAAAAAAAGTTGCCTTGGAAAAATTTAAATCTTGGTAGCTTCAACTGATTAGTGAATAAGCGAGTAACTTTATGGTTAAGTAGAAATAGCCTTTGTGTTTCCCTCAGACAAAACTAGGCAGGCTTCTCTTTTTCTTTATTTCTGCCCTTTGCCCTTGAGCATATACTTTAAAAAACCTATTATCATACATTTCTCTTTAACTCTTTTGATTTAATCTTTTCAAGTCTCCTGATGGTGTTTCAATGAAGCAATTTCTTTCTTCAGGGTGTTTGAATTTTAATGATTAAGAAAGTTAACATGCCTAACTCTTCATCTCTGTGGGACCCTGCAGTCTGACAGCAGCTGACTTGGAGTGAGACTGAAAGAAATCTATCAAGAAGGTGGGAGAGATCCACTTATCAAGGAAGTACATATGACCTAATTACAAGGAAAACTCAAAAATATGCTGGACATATCCACTTCCTACCTAACATTCTTTTCTATATCTTGAAAATTCACTCTTAGAGATCAAAAGTGAACAAATACATGAAATAAATAAATAAAAACTTGATCCCTTGTCTTTCAAAGTAAACAGTATCATCTCATGTTAGAAAATCACTGGCGATAAATGTTTTGTAATATCAAAACTTTACAAAACATCAAACTTGAAAGTGATGGTGGTCCAAAAAGCAATATATCAAAGCTAAATCTCCTAAGGAATTTTTTTGACAATAGCTAGAGAATTCTGTTTAACCTCTCTGAGTATCAGTCACCCACGTTCTCCTGGTATGTGTACAAGTACTCTAATTCTGTTTTTACTTTCAGGGTGTTTTAAAGATGTTGTCCATTTAGAACATTCAATGTGTGACTTTATTGTTGCATCTCAATACTTACCATTGATTATCCTCTAAACAAAATCATTTGCAGATTTTATCTTTACCTAGTGTGCTGACCTATATAAACAACTGCTTTATATTTTATGAGGCAACCTTTGCTAAACAAACAAAATTTTAAAAATGCCCATCAGTTTATGTACTATAAAATAGTGTAATGTGATCTAATCCATACCCATCATCAGAAAGTGATTTGGATTTCTGTTTCAATGATTAGTTCCAGGTAGTTTCTTCCAGTAAAATGAAATCTGAACTGAGAGATTTAAAACTATGACTTCTCAAGGATGATGTGTCAAATTCACTCCGTGTCTTTATCTGCCTACTGGAACTATGGAGTGACAGCAACTGTGTTTCTCTTTAAAAATATTTGGAGATTTTTAAATATTGTATTTTAATATTGATTGTCAATATATACCATGAATCCATACCCTGTTTTATCTCAAATACCAATGCTAATGCTTCAAACTTAAAAGTGTCTTTAAATTCTGCTCCCGGGTCAGAGAATTTGCAAGAGCAGAATCCTGAAATGGATTTCAGGAGCTGTCAATCATCTCAAGCTCTGAACAACCAAACCATTTTTACAAAAGCTAAAGCATTACCAACTACCCCAAAGCAGTTTACCTGTCAAGTGACACTTTGATGGTTTCTCTTTCCATATTTCTATTTCCTTTATCTTCACATATTATCATTTTGTGTTTTAACTTCCCAGGAGAGAACTGATCTTGGCCTGATTGCCGTCTAAAAAAATATTCACACTTCTAGCAATGTATGTAAAATATTTTCTTAGCATTTTATAGAATCTAATAGTTTTCATTGATCTTTTGTTCACAAAAATGAATAACTATTCTTCTTTCCTTTATTTCCTTTTCAAGTTAAGGTGTAGAATTAAGCATTTAAATTAAAGATAAAATTGGCATGTGCTCATATATAATGTACCTTAGGAGCTTTTATTATATAAAATATTGTATGTAATCACATATATATATAATGTTTATATACTTGTAAATTTTATCTCAATTATATTTTTCATCTTTTAAAGAGTATGTACATATGATATCTACATGTGCATCAAGATACTTAGTTGATAATTGTCTTAGTTTGCTTTGTATTGCTGGGATAAACATCATGACCAAAATAAATCTGGAGAAGAAAGAGTTTGTTTGGCATAGACATCTAATCATATTCCATCACTGACAGAAGCCAAGGAATACGTTCACTGGGGCAGGAACTGAGTCAGAAGCCATAGAGGAATACTGCTTATTGGCTTGTTCTAGTGGCTGGCTCAGTTTGCTTTCTCATACAACCCAGAAGCACCTCTCTAGTGCTGTTACTGCCCACAGAGTGCTCGGTCCTCCCACATCAGTCATCTGATGAAAATACTTGACAGTTTTGTTTAGAGACCAATTTGATGGAGGAATTTCAAGTTCAAGTTTGAAGTTTCTTCTTCCCAGGTCACCAGAGATTGTGTCAAGTTGACAAAATGTAGTGGTCATTACAACAATTTAATTATTATGGTTTTAATAATTGGTGTTGACATTTTATATTTTAAGGCAAAAATTATTAAAACTGTAATAATTTAATTGTTGAGATGACTACTACCTTTCTTAAAATATCTTTACAGGTACTGCCATTTAACTTTAACAACAAAACTGCATTAAATTCAAACCAGAAATATATTTTCAAGCTTAACTACTAAAAATGCTTTTGTATTTTCAGTTTTAATTTCTCATAAAATCACGGCCATCTTCTGACTTACTGCAATTCTACATTAAGAAGCTTTTCTTTTTTAAAAAATGTTGCAATTTGTCATAGTTTATGCTAGAGCAGAAGCAGACATGAGCCATGACTTACGTATGCTGGTAGAAAAGCATGCTGACATAGGTTCTCCCTATGATGTATGTCCCTGGGATTGAATTCAGGCCATCATGGTTACTGCAATCATCTTTACCTGCTAACAGTACCTCAGGAGATAATGTTCTAGATGAAAAGAACAAGAATACTTTTGCATCTTTTAAAATTAAGAAAAAAGTTGAATAAATATTTAATAGTTAAACTTTATGCTATACAAAACAACTTGATTTACAACAAATTATTCTATAATAGTTCTTAAAATATCCAAATAGTTTTCCAAATAAACACACGTATAATTAATGGAAGGATATAGAGGGAGAAAAGGAAAGGGAGAAATGCAACTAAATTGCATTCTCAAAAATAAAGGATAAAAATGAATAAAAAAAAAACAAAAAAAGAAACCAAAGCATGATCCTGCATGTGCACTGTCAGCATGCATTGTAGGACTCCTCATATTTCCTTCTCTATATAAACACCATCTCTCTCCTGCTTTGTGAATGGCTTAATACGTTTGAGTATTGCCTTAGTAAAACTTGGCTGTAAAATGTCTAAAGACATGCTTCTGATTTTTTTACTTATTTCATTTCATCCCCAAAACAAAACAGATCAAGAAGAAAAATAAAGAAACTAGAAATTCGAATGTACTATGTATATCATAGAGCATGTAAACATAATCATACATAATAAAATCTGGTTTAAAAATTTAAAACTTTTTTTATACACTGTTGCACTTTATGGGCCATAGCACATGACAGTTTACACTTTAGAATCCTTATCTCTCTAGGAGTCAGCATCCAGATCTAGATCAGTGATTAGGATAAGGGAGAGATTACAGAAGTTGACAAGTTGAGTATCACAGCTTTTTAAATCACGGCTCACTGCCACAGATGGTATTAAAAAAAATCAGTGTGAGGGTTGTAATACTTAGAAAATGGTAAAACATGTCTGAACATACAATGCCAAATAATTAATTCAACATAAAATCTATGAATTTAAATTTTCCAGCAGGCCTCATCTGTGTAGCCTCACATGATTTCACTGCAGCCTTACACATAAACACACATTACAGATTGCACTGTGCATATCATCACACCATGCAACATCTCCACATACATTTTAAAAGCCTTGTTTCAGATGTAAGACTACTCTGTGTTATGGATTTCAGTATTTTTACTGCACACACAATGTTTTCTGTTCTTATAAAAATGTAGTGATCTACTGAGGGTAGATTTTTATAAATTGTGGTTAATAGGAATTAATTTCATGCATTTATATATGAATCTCTAATTTTCTCAACATCATTTGTTGAATAGACTATTTTTAATATACATTTATAGCATTTTTGTTTGTGAATTTATATTTTTGTTTGTTTATTCTTGGTTTTCTAATCTATGATGTGCTTGTCTATCTATCTGCCAGTTTCACGACAGATTTCTCATTATTGTTCCCTAGTATAACTTGAAGCTACCCATGGTAATCCCTCATTCACCAATTTCATCATCATCACCATCACCACCATCACCACCATCACCATCACCATCATCGTCATCATCATCATCATTTCTGGGTAGCTTTGGCTATCCAGATCTTTTGTGCTTCCATATAAAGTCTAATACTTTAAAAATTTCTGTGAAGAATATCATTGTGTACATTGATTGAAATTCTAACAAATATGTGTGTTGTTTTTCTATCACAGCCATTTTCCCAATATTAATTCTTCATATTTAATCAGCATAGGAAATTCTCATGGCTGCTTTCTTCTTTGGCTCCATTCTTCATTCTTTTTCCCATTAATACTTCTCTCTTCTTGTTTTATTGAAAAGAGATCTTTTTCATACATTATAGTCTAATTATGGTTTTCCCTCCCCTCCTTCTTCCCAGTCTTATCCCCCCTCCCCAGACCTCTCCTGCCATCTGGATCCACCCATTTCTATCTCTTTTTAAACCCTTCATGTACTTCTTTCAAACTTTGCCATCTCCTCACATCATCTACCTGTCATCTACAGTCTTAGCCAATGATCTGGTGTTTTCCCTAAGAGTGATCCTGACGCCATGGCAGGTATGAAAAATCATCCAGAGGACAGTTCTGTTAAACACAGTGCTGGACTTGGATGAACAGTCATCCAAGGGATAATAATAAAATAAATTAAAATCAGATTAAGTAAAAACAAACCAATCAGAATAGAACAAAACAAACAAATATACAGAAAAGTACAAAACACTTACAGACAAAGAAGCACACAATTTGCATCTACAAGAATCACATAAAAAAATACAAAACCAGAAGCCATGATATATTCTCCAAGGATATGTAAGGTGAAAAAGAAGTAATAAAATGTAAATAAAGTAAATAAAATGAAAACATTGTCCCACCACAACATTATGAGACAAAGATTCTCCAAAACATGCCACTAACTTAGTTTTCTGTTGACCATCTACTACTGTAAACAGAGTCTACCCTTACAAGTAGTTTCTTTACCCACTGAGACTCCCTTGAATAAAGTTAATTTTTTCTATTTGTAAGTGGTTATCAATCGGATATAGCTTCTGAGTTAGGGATGAGGACATTTGTCCACATCTCCTTCATTTATAGGACTCCATCTGGTACAGACCCATGCTTTGCCATAGTCTCTGTGAGTTCATATTGTGTTGGTCCTGCTGTGTATAGAAGATTTTAATTCTTTGATGTCCTTCATTCCTTCTGGATCTTACACTGTTTCTAACATCACTTCCACAGGGGTCCCTGACCCCAGAGGGGAGTGATTTGGTGGAGACTTGCCTTTTAGGGCTGATTGTTCCATGGTGTCTCACTCTCTGCATATTGTGTAGATGTGAGTCTGTGTATTTGTTCCTACCTGCTACAGGCAGAGTCATTCTGGTGATGGTTGTATAAGGCACCAATCTATGAGTATAGCAGAATGGCATTAGCAGTCAGCTTTATTTCTTCTTTCCTTGAGTAAAACAATAGTATTTAGTTTTCCCCTAGAAGCCCTTACTATCTAACCCCACGTTTTTTGGTGGCACAGTACCATTGGATATGTCATCTTGCAGAGTAAACCTTAAGTACAATTAGATATTTGTTGGTAATATACTATTGCAGCAGTATATCTTGCAGGGAGGCTATTATTGTAGATTGCAGGGTTTGTAAATGGCTTGGTGTTTGCCATTTATTTTTGGTAGCATGTAGCCATTTCTGTCCTGAGAACACTAGCTTTTAGGTAGCCACCATCTCGACTTTTCTTTGTTTAATGTGTCATGTAGGTGTTGTCTTTAGCAACAACATTGCATCACTTTGTGGAGAGCAACCTACAGTCTTGGGAACAACCAGTGTTATTTGAAAGTTCCTTGTGACTCATTTGGCCAACAACTCAGTTATATGTAACCATTCCCAGTACAAGAAGCTTCATTTGGTGTTGAGAGGTGTCCAGATGAGGCTCTGCCTCCCCCATTATTTGACAATTTCTCATATATATGTATATGTAGATAAATATATACATGTATATGTATATAAATATCTACATGTATATACATGTATATGCATATAAATAGATAGATAGTTTACAAAGCTTTCAGTAACTTAAGTTTCAAAAAACCCATAGATGGCCCCTAATTTTAGTTTCCTTTGCCCATACTCTTTTTCTCCACCTCCTCCCTCTGCCTCCCCATTTGGTCCCCATGTTCCAGCCTCCATCCCCATCCATAGGATCCTATTTCCCGGTTCTAGGGAGAGTCATTCCTTCCACCTAGTCCCTTACTCTGTACCTAACCAGTGGTTCTATGGATTGTAATTTGTTTATCACTGACTTAACAGGTAACATCCACATATAAGTAAATACATGCCAGATTTGTCTTTTTACTTCTGGATTGCCTCACTCGGGCTAATTTTTTTTTTCTAGTTCTATCCATTTGCCTTCAAATTTCATGACATTTTCTTGTAAAGGTCTTAACTTCCTTGGTCAGGCTTATCCCAAAGTATTTTCAGAGGCAATTGCAAGTGGGACTGTTTCTCCAACTTCTTTCTCAGTTAATAAATGGAGTAATATGATTTATACACATTTACCAAAATGCAAATTATAATTTTCCAAACAACACATGAAAACTGTTTAACTTCATAAATGATCATAGAAATGTTGATTAAAACTACATTGAGATTCTAAATGAACCAAGTCAAAATGGCAATAATTAAAAAGTTCAGGTGAAGATGTAAATAAGAGAACCCATATATATTGCTGGTAGGAATAAAAGGTAGTACAGTAACTAAGAAAATCAGTATGGAGGTTCTTAAAACTCAAACAATAAATAAGCCAAATGATCTAGCTACGCCACTTCTGGGTACTTATCAAAGAAATCTAAGCTAACACATCACAGAGAGACTTACACATAAATATTAAAGAATTACTCATAGTTCTAAATTAAAGGAAGATCCTAGATATTCAACAACAGAGGAATATCTAAATAAAATATTGAATATAAATACAATGGCACCTTTTTAAGCATAAAGATTGATAAAGTCATGTCATTTTTCAGGATGTACCTGGAGTTAATGTCATTGTTAATTGTCCATTGTTCCATCTCTTTTCTGTTTTGCAGGAGAATGATCCTTTACTTTCAAATTCCTTCCCACTTTGTGGAGATAACCTGCTGTGGGAAATTCTTTTCTTTACTAGACACAGTAATTTTATTACTGCCATGAGTATTTTTCTTCATTCTTTCAGCCTTGGTGAAGCTATTTTGCCTTTGCCTTAAAACTGAAAATTGGGGCACAAAGAATGTTCTCATAAAAGGAGCTCTCCAGGAGCCAGGCGGTGGTGGTGCATGCCTTTAATCCCAGCACTCGGGAGGCAGAGGCAGGCGGATCTCTGTGAGTTTGAGGCCAGCCTGGGCTAACAAGTGAGCTCCAGGAAAGGCGCAAAGCTACACAGAGAAACCCTGTCTCGAAAAAAACAAACAAAAACAAACAAACAAAAAAAAAAAGGAGCTCTCCACTATCATGTATTATATGTATAGTAGTGCCAATTCTGGGAGGTATAGGGTATTTTCCATTGGTATTCAAGACACTTGACCCAACACCCATTTACATATGAATAATATTAACTGGTCTCAGTGGTTTGTCAAATAAAATTTAAGAGGTCAGGCTGGTAGCAGGACATGAAAGAGTTAAAAGATGAAGATGTGAGGTAGGTGTGATCATACTTCATTGTGTATATGTATGAAATTCTCACAACAAGACAAAACTTGAACAAAGTTACTTCCTAGTTACTACTTGGATGAGTTTCTTGGACTCAATATGTGCAAATACTCTCCTCAATATTATTCTGAATTCTTCATTATATGTGTGTCTCTACAATTTCATTACTACAGAAGGCAAAAATCACTATTTTGGAGCTTAAGTGACTGTTCTACCTGATACAAGAGTGAAACTTTTATGGCTTAGTAAAATCTAAATTTACTTTAAAGTAAAAATATTTTTCATCACCCTCACTGAGGATATATTGCTATGAACCAAAATATTTTATTTAAATCAAAAGAGCCTTGTTATTACTAATGCTATGATATATGAATATATGAATATATGAATGTGTGTGTGCAGGCACATGAACATGTGTTTTAACTGATAGCCATGAACCCCTTCAAAATGGAGAACAAAATTTATTATTGCCACGGACAACTATCTGGAGTTTGAAAATACCACCAAGAGGCAATGAGAGTACCTCATGAATAACGTAAATATTATTTGTCAACAGCTCAATTAAGACCATATTCCAATATAGTCAGTCATATTAGGCCAGAAAGTAGGCTGTTCCATGTCTATAGTCCTTAAGGAGCAGATGTGGTTCATTGTATCAGATATAGCTTTGAGGAGCAGCATGTGTTTGCAACTTAAAGGGGATGGTGTAGACATGCTTTTATTCTATCAAAAAGTGTCTTTGAAATGTGTTTGTCTAAAAGCTGGCATTCTGTCACACATGTTAAAAATAACTCAATACAAGTCACCTGTAAGATTCTTTATACTCTCAGAAGAATCATGCGGTGTGAGCTATGCCCCTGTACTCAGGGATCTTGGGGAGCTACTTGTGTTCAGGTGTCATTTATGACTTATAGCTTAATGTTTAGACTCATAGTGTTACTGGACATGCAAAATTAACTGTATAACCTAATAAATTTATACACACAAATTTATTATATTGAAAGAAAATATTGTACAGAATTCACAAAGTAAAGACCTCTGTGCCAATGCTGCCTATTGAAAATTGCATTAAGTTTAGCCATAATTTATGAAGAGAATGGGAAGAAGGTAAAGTATTTAAGGCTGTAAGGTTTTCCGGGAACAGGAAAGAAACAGATACATGAACATTGGAAAAAAACAGCAGATGGTATACATTTTAAGACATGGCTGTTCCAAGAGAGTTTTTTGAACCCTAATGCTACAAGCCAGGATAAAGGAAGAATTGAATTGGATATAATGAGAGATTTCCAAAAGGCTTTAATGCAGGAATAAAATGTCACTTCAGCCACACACAGACACTGAAGAACAACACTGTACGTATCATATAAGAACAGCACTATAAGCTAGGAGCTGGGGCCACTGCCGCTTCAGGCTGTAGTCCCATGAGTCTTGCCTTTCTCAAGTTCATACTCCAAGTCTGGGGAGTTTGGCCACAGCATCTCCCCAGAGAAGGCACTTCCTACTCTTCCTAATGATTTCCCAAGTGATATCTTTCCTCTTCCCACCTGTCTTCCAGAAAACCACCAGCTCCTTCTAAGAGAAGCAAAATGTGCAACTGTGAACCCATCTCTTTCAACAAACACATATAACAGGAGAAACAGTCCCCTGCATTCAAAGGGAGGTTGTGTGGCTGCTGGGGAGGATTTCAGATCCCAGAGAAGGGTCTGGGAATTCTCGATCTGTTCTTCCAGGGCATGGGATGCTAAAGCCCCTTGTGCCCTATACTCTCCTGTTCTTGGACTTTGGTAGCCCTAACAGATACAAGTGGACATAGACAACATCACACTATAGAGATGAATGATAAATTTGTAGTGTGAAATTGAGACATTAAAGAGCCAGGAGTTAAAATTACCATTACAAACACAGTGCATGAAGTTGCCTCTGGCTACATTTTGGACCTACAAAATTTTTAATAAATATGAGAAAAACAAAATAGATAGCATTTCAACAAATGTGTGATATTTCATAATTTATTTTAAACCTAAGATAATAATGAACTAACATTATTGTTTGTTTTACTCAAGAATGCTTTATCTATATAACAAATGATAGAAAAAATACAATTTTTATTTCAAATATGTTCAGAAATGCATGTTTGGTTGTGTTGTTGAAAGAGTAACTCCTTAGTGTAAGTCTAGTTATCTATTATCTTCAAATTTCTCCATCTATATTCAGTGCTATTCATCCTAAATCAAGCAGCTAACTCTACTACTCTTTTACAACATGCTTTGGCAAATTAATTGCATAATGTGGAATTCTAAAGAGAATAATATTATGCATCTCATTTTTATCATAGATCTTCAATAATGCTGTATGAACCATCATGACACTTTACTTTCCTTTTGCAATTATGACTAATTCATTCTTTTATAAGTGAAACTTGATAGTTTTATCTGTATTTATCACGCTATAGAACATTTTACAACTTTTGTCACCATAGTTACACTTTACTGACAAAAGGGAGGATGCAGGTGCACTAAATTTTGTGGAAAATAAGTTTTAAGGATCAACAGACATTATCTGAGGAGTTTTACTGATAAATTAGAAAAAAATATAAGACAATTTTTAAAGAAAATAAATGAAAGAAAAACACAGAATTATATATATATATAATATATCTCTGTGCATGAGCGTGTGTTTGTGCATGTGCATATGTGTGTTATAATATATATATAATGCATGCATATATAACACTATATATATATATAGAGAGAGAGTTAATATTAGTGTCATGAGACTGCACAAATATATAAATGTATGTGTGTGCTGGCACTTCCACACTTTATATTAAAAATGGCACTATGTGGTTGATATATTGTGCACCCAAATAAACTTATCTGGGGGTCAGAGAACAGAACAGCCACTATATTAAACATAGGTGTAGGCAGTGGTAGCACACACCTTTAATCCTAGCATTCCGGAGGCAGAGATCCATCTGGATCTCTGAGTTCAAAGCCACACTGGTAACAGCCAGGCATGGTGATACACGCCTTTAATCCCAGGAAGTAATGGCAGGAAGCAGAAAGGTAGGTAAGGCATGAGGACCAGGAACTAGAGCCTTTTTAAGCTTTTAGCTTTTAGCAGCAGTTCAGCTGAGATCCATTTGAATGAGGATTCAGAGACTTTCAGTTTGAGGAAACAAGATCAGCTGAGGAACTGGCAAGGTAAAGTTGGATATGGCTTGTTCTGTTTTTCTGATCTTTCAGTGCTCACCCCAATACCTGGCTCCCGGTTTGTTTTTACTAATAGGACCTTTTAAGATTCATGCTACAGTACTAAAACATCCTGATGTCCGTCCTTGATGGGGTACTTCAAGCCAGGTTAGTTTACTTACAGACTAATGGATCATTAAGAGACATAGCCTGCATTATCCTATTTCTAGTGTATCTAAACAGATCTCTCCTATGTTCCTGTTGCGCACTGTCTCTGTTGAGTCTGAGTGGTGTATCTGAAAACAGAATGGTAAGAGATCGAACCCTAGTGTTTAATTGCCCTTCACATGCTCACACTTGATGGGCAGAGATAAAAATATCAGGCTGCCTACCTAAACTTGTCCTAAGAGTTTGCATCTGACAGAGGTAGAAAGAGGACAATGTATTTTTCTGGAGTAATTTTATGCATATCAGTGTAACACCCCAGGCAAATAGATGAAAAAAAGTAGTATAAGGAACAAAAAAACAGCTATCTTCTTTAATTTGCAATGTATCATTTTTCAAAACATGTAAGCCCATCATAAATTTAGAAAAATGACTGTGAAACAGCATTTAAATCATTCAAACGTTGAGTCAATATATTCAAGTAAATCTACCACAGCTGTAAAAAATTGTTACCATCAAATGAAAAAATATCTAATGTTTCTGTTTTCCCCCCTGGCTCCTTCAGTGTGTAATGTATGAATCCTCTTATGTAGTTCTCTGAGTTCTTAGGGCAGGATAATTTAAAGAGTTTCAGAAAAACCTCAACAATGATCTAGTTTTCTCTGTGTCAAATTCTAAATATCATTTACATGCAAAGCTTAAGTATTTGAACATTTTCGCCATGTTAATTTTTTATGAAAAATCATCTGGTTGATATATTTTTGGGTTTGGGATGTAAAAAACCCAAGTAATTAGTTCAGTAAACTTAAAATACAGAGAATGTTTGACCTCTCTTTCATAAAAATGTTAACTTGATGGTAACTTCAAAAGTTCAAACTTATAAATTAAGAAATAAAAAGGAACAGGGAGTAACAGGGTGCTAGGGAAGTTCCCAGGAATCCACAATGATGACTCCCCCC
>CABHPH010149486.1:3210-14465 GCA_902168325.1 Peromyscus nudipes
ACACACACACACACACACACACACACACACACACACACACACACACATTGTTTAAGTTTTTGTTCTTTTTAAAGACTTATTTCTATTTAATGTGTATAAATGTTTTATCTGCCTGTATATGTGTGCCTGCTGCCCTCCAGAGGTTAGACGGAGGTGTTAGATCCCCCCAAACTAGAGTTATGGGGGGTGCTGGGAACTGGACCCCAGGTCTTCTGCAAGAGCAGCAAATATTCTTAACCACTGAGCCATCTCTTCAGGCTAGGAATTTTCATTAAAACAAGACTGTTATGGTTTGGTAAGATGGCTCAGTAGATAAATGCTGTTCCACTGGATTGCTAATCTGGGTTATCAACTTGATCACATCTGGAATCAACTAAAACCCAAGCAACTGGGCACACCTGTGGGGGATTTTTCTTGACTGGCTCCTTTGAGGTGGGAAGATCCACCCTAAATCTAGGCCACACCTTCTGGTGGCAGCCTACATAAAAGAAAAACATTGCTTTTAGCCTGCTTGCCCATTCTCTTGCTGGGAAGATCTATCCTGCTGTCAAGACATTCCCTCAAAGGTATTAGAACCTACTTGGACCCACCTGAAACCTCAGCCTTGTGAAGTGAACGACTTCAGAATCTTGGCCTTTTTGTCAGGAAACAGCAGTTGTTGGACTAGTTGGACCACAGCTTGTAAGCCACTCAAATAAATGGCCTTTCAATATAGATTCATTTGATATAGATTCACTCTATTACTTCCGTTCCTCTAGAGAACCCTTACTAATACAGCTACCAAGCCCTACAACCTGAGTTTGATTCCTGGGACCCACATTGTGGAAAGAGAGAACCAACTCCCACAAGTTGTAGCTGTACACACACACACACACACACACACACACACACACACACACACACACACAAATATTGTAAAATTAATGGTGGCTCACTCCTTTAATCCTAGCACTCAGGAGGCAGAGGCAGGCAAATTCTGAATTTGAAGCCAGCCTGGTCTACAGAGTGAATTCCAAGACAGCCAGGGCTACACAGAGAAACCTTGTCTAAAGAAAAACCAAAACAAAAACCCAAATTTTCAAAGTAAGAGTTTTATAACCCAAATTATAATTCCTTGATCAGTTATCAGTTTACTTCAAACATTACCTCCTAAGTTATTTCACAGTAAAGAATTACAAAAATTAAAAAAGAATTTTTTTTGTGCTTCAATGAAAATTGTTTTACTCAGGGTCTATAAAGCATTAATTTGCTTTTAAATTTTGCTGGGTTTTGTTGTTGCTGTTTTGCTTTGGTTTTGGTTTGTTTTAAATCAAATGAGCTATTACTCAGATTGTTTTGTAAAGCTGGTGTTTCCTTGGTATGTAAGGCTCAAAGTTTCTTATTTTACATTTTTGAATTTTTTTTTTCATAGCATTTAATTTTTTTGTGTCTAGGGTTATATTTTTTTAATTTTTTAAAAAAGTAGCTTAAGTATGTGGATATTTTCCCTGCATGCATGTCTGTGCACCACACTCATGCCTGGTCCTGTGGAGGCCAGAAGAGGCCTTCATATCCTGGAAATGTGGGTGCTGGGAATTGAACCTGGTCCTCTGGAAGAGCAGCCAGTGCTCTAACCGCTGAGCTGCCTCTCCAGCTTCAGTGCAGCCTGAGTTTCTTTTCCTGGTTGGAACAGGAGTGGTACTGTTGACTGTTTCCCGGCAGTCTCTTTAGCATATTCACTGCTGACTTAAAACAGTTGAGAAGATGCCCTCAGCACTTCTAGGGGCCAGAAAATCCCTGAGGTTCCTGTGTGCTTTCCTAGGCAGCAAAAATGGAGATGTGTGTGGATAGAGGTGTGCTGAAACACCGACACACACTCCTCTTTCTTTCTAACTCTTGTGTGTGTGGGCGTCTTGCCTGTGTACTGTGTGCGCGCCTGGTGCCCCTCAGAGGCCAGAAGAGGGCATCAGTTCTCCTGGAACTGGAGTTGCAGATGGTTGTGAGCTGCCATGTGGGGGCTGGGAATTGAGCCCAGGTCCTCTGGGAGAGCAGGTGGTGCTCTTCACCAAAGAGCCCTCTCTCTGGCCCATTTTTTCTATTTTTCTCTCCTCTTTTCTTTCAGAGAGGTATCAGGGGACTTAGTACAGGCCTCATGGACCTGAGAAAGGCTCAGTGCTTTGGTATGACGGACTAGACCTGACAGCCGAGTTTAGCTGTGGTAATGCAGGCCACTCTGATGTCATTGGCACCTGAGGCACCTTAATGACATACACTCCCTACATTTGTCCCTCATGCACCACAGTTGTGTTTATTCCCTCTAATCCCAAACTACGAGACCAAGCTATGACTTCTCATTAGATTTTATTTTTTTCTAATTACTTAATTCACGCTTTCATTCAGAAAGCATTTATTGAGCTGCTACTGTTCACTGGTGATGTGAGAGTCCAAGAAAAGAAGAAACAGCTCTAATTTGGTGACTTGTCTAACCAGCAGCAAGTCCCCATCTACTGAGGAATCCTAAGCCGGTCACTCAGGCTCCTGCCACATCTGCATACTAACCATGAGACTCCAGATGTGTGTGCTAGGTTGTCCCCATGGTAGGATAACCGACATGTATAACCAGTGTTCAGGGTGGAACACAGCTTCGTCCATACTAGGCAAGCAAGCCCTGTACCAACTGAGCTACATACTTAGCTCAGAACTCTAAAATATTTTTAAGAATATATTTTAGGCTTTTTTTTATGTTTTTCAGAGACAAGGTTTCTCTGTGTAGCTCTGGCTGTCCTGAAACTTGCTCTGTAGATCAGGCTGGCTTTAAACTCAGAGATCTGTCTGCCTCTGCCTCTTGAGTGCTGGGATTAAAGGTATGCGCCACCACTGCACAGTTAGAACAATTTGGTTCCTGTCTGAGCTTTGACTTTTTCCTTATAAGCTGTCCCTAAGACTTGGATCTCTCCAAATCTTTCCCCCCTGGAATTGGAGTCCACCATCCAGAGTACTTCTGTGAAGTCCTTTGAGACTGAGTTCTCAGTCCTCAGCCCTTGCTCTGTAGGAGAAAGATGAGAGGAGGGAAAGGGAAAAGAGACAGGCTTCTCAGTGCTGGACTCCTCATGGAGGTTGGTTTCCAGGCTCCTGTTCCCTTATTCCAGTGGCCTGGTCACCTTGCTCTAGTTTCCTGGGCTTGTCCTGCTTCAGAATGTGACTGAGCAGCCCCTACCAAATTTCTTCCTGGCTCTGCCTGGCCATACTTCCTCTGCTTCCAGGAAATACAGTGGCCTGCACCTGCTTCTCCTCTGGCCCATTGTGCCAACGGGGCCCTCACTCTGTGTCACTAAAATCCCGGACAGAGCTGCAGTTAGTGGCCTTGCATTCCTCTCCCTGTCCTAGGAGGCCTTTTTCAGAGTCCTTTCCCCAGGATGAGATGACGTCCTGTCTCCAGGATCTTTGCTGTTGATGTGCTGCTTAGATGCCACTGTGGCATTGGGGCAGACTGAGCCTTCCAGCTCCAGAAGATGAGCTTGTTAATCCTAATCCATAGTTGGAGGAATGGATGGCTAGGATCTAGGACAGAGGGCTTCCTGAAGCCCTCTGCTTATCTTGTTAATCCCACTGGTCCAGAATAAGACCACTACCACAATTTTGAGCCAAATTTGAAGTAAGCTTTAATTAAATACTGGCCAGGTGGATGGACTCAGGCCAGGTCCATAACCAGGTTCCCAAGAAATGGCCTCCAGTCACTTTTTTTTTCCCCTCGAGACAGGGTTTCTCTGTGTAGTTTTGGTGCCTGTCCTGGATCTCACTCTGTAGACCAGGCTGGCCTCGAACTCACAGAGATCCGCCTGGCTTTACCTCCTGAGTGCTGGGATCAAAGGTGTACACCACCACCGCATAGCTAGACCCTGTCTTTATTTATTTATTTTTTTTGTATTTATTTACTTATTACATATACAGTGTTCTGTCTGCACGTATCCCTGCAGGCCAGAGGAGGGCACCAGATCTCATTACAGATGGTTGTGAGCCACCATGTGGGTGCTGGGAATTGAACTCAGGACCTTTGGAAGAGCAGCCAGTGCTCTTAACCTCTAAGCCATCTCTCCAGCCCTAGACCCTGTCTTTAAAAAAAAAAAAGGACCCGGGTTCATATCCCAGCACCCACATGGCAGCTCACAACTGTCTGTAACTCAAAGATCTGACCTGCAGGCAAAACAGCAATGCACATAAAATAAAAGTAAATAAAATTTAATAAAGTTTAACGGTGAAACTCACACCGCCGATTCTTCAAACTTAGCTCTTAGTTCCCAGGGAGTCTGTGTCTCTGGAAGGGCTCTCTCAGGTTTCCAGTAACAAAAAAGTAGTCTACCAGCTCTGGCAGCACTGTAGTAGCTTTCTTTTGACCTACATACTTGCCACAGCTTGTTAGGGTTGATCCTCATCAGGTGTTTCCTCTCCGTGTCCTGCTAAGGAGGGAGGGCTGCTTACTTTCTCTTGCTTTGGTGTTTCCGTAAGTGAGCAGGTAAAAGCATTGCAACAGTGCTTATTTACTTTTGTGTATGTGGGGGGGGGGGGGGTGGGGGGATCTGGTTGTGCTTGTGAATGCAGTCTAAAGATGCCTAAGGGTGTCAGATCCCCTGAAACTAGAGTTACATGCTGTTGTGAGCCACCCGATATGTGTGCTGGGAATTAAAAGTGGGTCTTCTGGAAGAGCAGTATGTGGCCTTAACTACTGAACTATCTCTCTAGCCCACCCTGTGTTTTTGAGATAGGGTCTCACCATGTAGACCAGGCTGGCCTCACACTCACAGAGAACCACCTGTCTCTGCTCCCTAGGGTGCTGAGATTTGTCACCATGTTTAGCCATTTTTCTTTATTTTTAGAAACTTTCACTTAAAGATTTATTTATTTGTTTATTTATATGTATAAGTGTTTTGCTTGAACGTATGTATGCATACTATGTGTGGAGTCACAGATGGTTGTGGGTGCTGGGAACTGAACTTGGGTCCTCTGCAAGAGCAACAAGTGCTAATAACCATTGAACCATTTCTCCAGCCTTTCTTTCTTTATTCTTTTTTTTTTATCTTTTTTTTTTTTTTAATTTTCCGGAGCTGAGGATCGAACCCAGGGCCTTGTGCTTGCTAGGCAAGCGCTCTACCATTGAGCTAAATCCCCAACCCTCTTTCTTTATTCTTAATTCAGGGTCTGGCGCACGCCTTTAATCCCAATACTCAGGAGGCAGAGGCACTCGGATCTCTGTGAGTTCAAGGCCAGCCTTTTCTACAGAGTGAGTTCCAAGACAGCCTAAAGATACACAGAAAAACTCTGTCTCAAACAGCCTCACAAAACAAAACAAAACAAAGACAGGGTCTTGGTATGTAGCACAGGCTAGCCTTAGGCTTTCTGTCGGCTTGCCTCAGCCTTCCTAGTACTGGGGTGAGAGATGTGTGCTTGGATCGCATTGAGATTCTCTCTCCCTTCTTCAGTGTGTGTTTCCAGCAGGTTCTCAGAATCCTAAGAGCTGAAATTATGGATGTGTACCACCACTTTTTTAAAAAGTTAATTTTGTTCTTTGACAATTTCATAGTGTATAACCTACAGCATGCCCGCTTTTGCATTTAGTAATTTCGGGTACTTGTCATCATTTTGGTTTCAAAAGTATTCAGTAGGGGCCAGTTGCTCAGCAAGCAAAGTCCCGTGTTGCCTGGGGACCTGAGTTATCCTGGGACCCACGCAGAGGTGGAAGAAGGAGAACTGACTCCACAGCGTCCTCTGACCACGCTCTGCATGTGCACTGGCACGTGTGTCTGTGCGGTCACACATGCACACACACAAATAACAACTAAAAAGTTAGTGGACTCAGGAGATGGATGGGTGGGTAAAGTGCAGGCTGAATATGTGCATGTGTGTGTGGTGTGTGTGTACACCTGAGTTCAAATCTTCAGTCCCCATGTAAACAGGGTCTGGTAGCTAGCATGCATCTGTAATTCTGGCACTCCTACAGCGAGATGGGAGGCGGAAACGAGAATCTCCAGAAGCTGGTGGGCCAGCCAGGAGGAAGTATGCAGCAGCAAGCACCAAAAGACCCTATCTCAAATGAAGAAATAAATAAATGAAAAGGTGGAAGGCAAGGACTGACCCCTGAGGTCATCCTCTGACCTCCTCATGGGTGCAGATAGGTACAGGTGCAAACATCATATAAAAATACTGTGCGCATGTGTGCTCACTCGAGCACCTCCTCCCCTCTGCCGTGTTAACTGTGAAAGCAGGCTTTACATGCCAGTGTCTCTTGTTTCCCATGGTACCGTGGTATTCTGACTCTACTGTGCTGTTATCGGAGCAGCATGGGGAGGCTTTCTGGTGGGGCTGAGATGACGGGGTCTCCTGCCACACTGAAAAGAAAAGCATAGCCCCATCCTCTGACCTTATGTCCCCCCACTTCTTCAAGTGGGTAACGTAAATGTCTCGAAAACCCTGTCTCAAGAAACCAAACCAAAGTGAGAAATAAAGAGGATGAAGAGCAAGGCTGGGGAGTCTGCTCAGTGGGAGAAGCACTTGCTGTTAGTTTGAGGAGCCCGGGTTTGAATCCTTAGGACCCAAACTTGGCTACAGTAGCAGAGCTCCTCAGGTTGTGTGGGAGATGGAGACAAGAACTCAGTTCCTCATGCTTGCATATCAAGCATTCTGCTGAAAAAATTCTCTCTAGTGCCCTTTATTACTTACTTATGTATTTAGAGACAAGGTCTGGTAGCCCAGGCTGGCCTTGAACTTGTAGCAGTCCTGCCTCTTGAATGGGGATTGCAGGCCTGAGTCACTGCCCAGATGCTGTCGGTTTCCTGCCTCTTCCTTGTCACTGTATTGTCTAGATTCTGTTTATTGAAATTTTATGTAGTGTTCTTTGTTTTCTTAGCTTTCTCTATCTTTTCTAAGGCCCTTTGTGATTGCCATGGAATTACTCACAGTAACCAGAGGGATTCCTTCTCCGTGTCAGAGTCAGAGGTTCAGGGATTGGGACACAGACATGTTTGGGAAGGTCGTTCTACTTCCTTCCTTACCAGTGTATGATCACTGAGTCATTTTCACATGTGCTGACTTACTTATCAGTTCTTTTTGATATCTTCCCTTTACATCCTAAGATTGTAGGCCCAGCTTTCAGTGCCGTTTCTGAATGGTCACAGATTACTGTTGTGGGGTATCTGTGCACTGTGTGAAGATATGTTGTTGTGATTGCTTTAATAAAGACTTCTGAGCATAGAGAGAAGAAGTAGGAGACAAATCTAGGTGTGCTAAAGACAGTGGAGACACGGGAAGATTCAGACACACAGAGTGGGGGAGAGGTAAAAGCTTCCCCTGCTCCTCATGTCTGGCTGGCTCGCGGCTACCTGGCTTCCGGCCCCAGATGTGTCCCTCTCCTTCTCCTCCTTCTCTTCTTTCTTCTATTGTTCTTTCATCCCCTCATCTACCTCTAACCTAGATTTCTCCTCCTGTTTCTATTCTCTGCCTGCCAGCCCCGCCTCTCCTTTCTCTGCCCAGCTATTGACCATTCTGCTCTTTATTAGACCAATCAGGTGCCTTAGGCAGGCAAGGTGAAACAAATGTAACACATCTTTACATAAATAAACAAATGCAGCATAAAGAAATGCAATACACAGTTAAAGTAAGACTCCTCAGCATAAACAAATGCAGCACACCTTTGCCCAGTTAAAATAATATTTCACAACAGTAGAACATAGATTAATAAAAATATAGGTTGACTTAAGTTATAAGAGCTAGTTAGGAACAAACCTAAGCTATAGGCCAAGTTTTCATAATTAATAAGTCTCCATGTCACTACTTGGAAGCTGGCTTATGGGACACAAAAAGACTCATTACAAATTATTTCTATTTAAATGTTTTTAGTTGAGCAGGCATGGTAGTTTGAAGTCAACATAGGCCCTGGCAACCCAGGGGAGACAAGGTTGTGAGGACTGCTGCCTTTAGGACTCTCCCAGTAAGGTGATAACTGCACAGGCCATAAAGTCGGGACATGTTGATACTGCTGATTTTTTTTTAAGATTTATTAATTTATTTATTGTGTATAACAGTATTCTGTCTGCACGTATGCCTGCAGGCCAGAAGAGGGTACCAGATCTCACTATAGATGGTTGTGAGCCACCATGTGGGTGCTGGGAATTGAACTCAGGACCTTTGGGAGAACAGCCAGTGCTCTTAACCTCTGAGCCATCTCTCCAACCCTGATACTACTGATTTTTATGCCACAATATTTTAGAGCTCAGGTCCCCATTCTGGGTATTAGTTTCTAGATGAAGGCTAACACCTAGGAAACAAAGGAACAAGCAAGCAAAACCCAACCAAACCCAACCGAAAGCCCCTGCCCCGTGAGAAGGACTCCATCCTGACCCTTGATTATAGGGAGGAGGACTTAGTTCAGCACTTCCCCTAGAGCACAGTAGCCAAGAGGCTGTTGGCACTGCTGATCTGGAGGAGGAGGAGGACTCTGCACTGTTGTGGGTGAAGTCTGAAGAAAACTAAGTGATGGTGGGAGAGTGAGGGTGCCGTCCTTGATGGGAAGAGGGTGGGGGGAGACAGGTGAATGCATAGCAGTTACAGCCCTGAGAGGGGAGCAACTGGCAGGTTGGGCCACTGGGGTTCTTCAAATACCTGAGTTGATTTACCTTTAACCTCAGCATTTCCAGGTTAAATATCCCTTTACTCAGTTCTTGCGTGGAATATTTCTAGAGTTTGCCTGCCGTGGGTGTTGGTCCTTGGATATTTTTCTAATGTGGCAAAGAAGCAACAGGAATAATCTTCTCTCCCCATCCCATCTGTCATCAAATCCTCCCAAACAACTCCTGAGCTAGTTAGTTTCCATTGGGGTCTCCTGTCCTCCAAAGTCCATTCTTTATGCAGCGTCCAGAGGGGTTCTTTTAGACTTCTGTTATAAACTCAGAGGCCTCTGCCCTCCACTGCTGATAACCTACAGCCAGGTACCAGTTGGCTGGTAGCTCTGTGGGCACTGTCTTTGCCAGGATGTGAATTTTAGGCAAATCTGCTCTCTTCCCACTGGAAATTCTCTTTCCCAATTTCTTCCATTTGCTTCTTCGTTTTTCATATTACAGTGGGCACCTTTGCAAGCCCTCCCTGATCACCCTACCAAAAGTTGCCTTTCGGAAGCCAGGTGGTGGTGGCGGTGCATGCCTTTGATCCCAGCACTGGGGAGGCAGAGAGGCAGATCAGAGAAACCCTCTCTTTCAGGGGTGGGGTTCCTTCTTTCAGATCAGACCTTGTGGTGCTGATATATAATCCCAGCCACTTGGGGCCAAAATCAGGAGGACCTTAAGTCAAAGGTCTGCCTGGATTAGAGAGAGTTCAAGGACAGCCTGGGCAATTTAGTGAGACTCTGTCTCTAAAAAAAAAGTATAAAAAGGGTTAGGAGCATAGTTCAGTGTGGTGGGGTTCTTGTGTGGCATGTCTGAGTGTTATGGGCATAGTTCAGTGTGGTGGGGTTCTTGTGTGGCATGTCTGAGGGTTGGGACATAGTTTAGTGTGGTGGGGTTCTTGTGTGGCATGTCTGAGGGTTAGGACATAGTTCAGTGTGGTGGGGTTCTTGTGTGGCATGTCTGAGTGTTGGGACATAGTTCAGTGTGGTGGGGTTCTTGTGTGACATGTCTGAGGCTCTGGTTTGAATCCTCAGTAACCCTCCTTCTTTAAGACACTTTATTTTTTCCCTTTAAAGTATTTTTTTCTAATTATTTTATTTTATGTGTGTATGTGCTTTGTCTACATGTATGTATATGTGCCACGTGTGTGCCTGGTGCCTTTGGAGATAAGAGGGCATTCAGTCCCCTGAAACTGGCTGTAAACTACTGTGTAGGTGCTAGGAATTAAACCTGGGCCCTCTAAAAGAACTACAAGCACTCTTAACCTCTGAGCCATCTCTCTAGACCATTGGTTTTCAACCTTCTTAATGCCGCAGCCTTTTAATACAGTTCTTCGTGTTGTGCTGACCTCCAACCATAAAATTATTTCGTTGCTACTTCATAACTGTAATTTTGCTACTGTTATGAATTGTAAGTATCTGATATGCGACCCACAGGTTGAGAACCACTGCTCTAGACCTACTTCCTTTTTTTTTTTTTTTTTTTTTTGAGATACAGCCTTACTATTATAGCCTTGGCTAGTCTAGAACTCACTGTGTATCTGAGGTTAGCCCCTAACTCATGGTTGATTCTTCTGTTTTTGCCTTCCCCAGTGCAGTGCTGGAATTACATGTGTGAATCACCATGTCTGGCCTTTCAGGCACTTTTAAAAAAATGATTTTATTTTTAATTGTGTATGTGTGAATTGGAGGGGAGGGAGAGTGTGTGTGTGTGTAGTCTCTATGGAGACCAGGAGAGGGCATCTGATCCCCTGGAGCTGGAGTTTCAGTTGGTTGTAAGCTGGCTGACAGAACTCAGGTCATCTGCAAGAGCATTATGTGCTCTTTGTTGCGCCAGTCTTCCAGCTTGATTTCCGGCACCTTTGAGGGGAAATATAAAAGTAGAGTCTTCTACCAGGCAGTGGTGGCGCACGCCTTTAATTCCAGCACTCAGGAGGCAGATCTCTGTGAGTTTGAGGTCAGCCTTGTCTATAGAGCAAGATCCAAGACAGCCAGGGCTACACAGAGAAACTCTGTCTTGGAAAAAAAAAAATTAGAATCTTCCAAAACAAGAACACCTACAAAGGTAGTAGAGGCAGAAAACTCCTGTTTCCTTTATGATGGAGATTGAAGCCAAGACTTGATGCATGTTAGGCGTATGCTTGACCACTGAACTACAGCACAGCCCTTCCCTAGGCATGTGCTTGACCACTGAACTACTACAGCACAGCCCTTCCCTAGGCACGTGCTTGACTGCTGAACTACAGCACAGCCCTTCCCTAGGCACGTTCTTGACCACTGAACTACAGCACAGCCCTTCCCTAGGCAAGTGCTTGACCACTGAACTACAGCACAGCCCTTCCCTTGTTAACCGAGTATGCATTAAATCAGAGTGTGAGCTGCTTCACAGGTAAGATGCTAAGAGATTGCAAAGACAAGGCTCACATTTCTTTTGGCTGTACAGGTGTAACCAGACGTATTTACATGTTCCTTAACTAAGAGGACTTTCACAGGCACCTTGTGCTTTGCCTTGTAACAGTGGAGGGTGTGGGGGTAGACCATCTGTGTTGCCTAGTTGGCTCTGTCCAGAGCAATGAACAGAATTCTCCCTATCTTTTTTTTCCCATTTATTTATTTATTTATTTAT
>CABHPH010149487.1:0-25057 GCA_902168325.1 Peromyscus nudipes
GGATGGGTTTACAGCCAATGAGAAGACAGAACACAAAGTCTATATAAAGACAAACAGACAGGAAGTAGCTCTCTTTCGGAGTGGTCTCTTGGCTGAAGAAGCTAGCTGCAGCAGGCCGGTAAGGCTCTTAGCTCTGACCTCTTGGGCTTTTATCTTTATATTGGTTCTGTGTTTCTTATTTAATAAGATGGTTGGTTACATCTACACTACCTTATGACTTTAACCTGAGCAGAAAGTCAGTGTTCTAGAAAAGTAGAAGTTCCTCAGTGAAGAGACTACTGGCAGAAGAATCTGGGGTCTGGATCTATTTCTAAAACTACCCACATTCATGCCATGAAAGCTCCTTTCTTTATTTTGGACCTTTCTAGAATACCAGCGACAACAGGAAGGAGTGAAATAGAACCTTGCAAAGGCCTCTTTTAGAATTCCAACAGAAATCTTTCAGAAACTCTGTAGCTTTGGAGGAAGTTGAACAATACTTCGTGAATACATTTTTCAAACTCGCTGGTGGTTCCCACTGTTGCATTTCTAATTATTCCTCTAATTGCTTCTCCTAGGCTATGTCAGCGCTTTCTCTTCTGTCAGGCTTCGAACATTAATTAGGTCTTAAGTTTTAGCTCAGGACTTACTTCTTTAGGTTCTAAATTTGACTTCTTAGGCAAACATCCATTCTCACTGTTTTAATTAAAAACAAACAAACAAACAAACAAGCAATAAAATCTTCAGATAGAACATAGTAAAGAAAAAGTAGATACAGAAGTCATGTGTAGGATTTGTACTAAGAGTAAACATACAGCTAGGTAAATATCAAGGGATATGAAACATTGGCAGTGTAAGTATGGTGTGACCATAAGCTGCTGAGTGTTAGGGAGTCCTTTACTTTGTAATGACTATGGCTAATTCATTTTCCCTTAAAATTTGGTTTTAAAGACCTGGTAGGATTCATGTCTATCCAGGCACTCATATTCTTCTCAGACTTGATGGGAAATAGTCTATAATTTCCTGGGGATTCATTTTCCATTATCAATGATTATTTGCAAACATATGGCTTTGGAAATCATGTACGGGTATTAACTTTTCTTTTGTAATTTTGCTTGCCTGCAGCACTATTTCATTTCTGTAAAAATTGTAGCGTTAATCATTTTTAAATGTTGATTCAATCTTGCATGTAAATCTTACTTATTCAAAGTAAATTATTCTATATTTTTAAAATTTCTGAATTAAAATTGTTAAAAATTTATGAAGGGTTTTCACTAACAGTATTGTTTTTAAAAAGCAGTAATGAGCTGGGCGTTGGTGGCGCACGCCTTTAATCCCAGCACTCGGGAGGCAGAGGCAGGCAGATCTCTGTGAGTTCAAGGCCTGCCTGGGCTACCAAGTGAGTTCCAGGAAAGGCGCAAAGCTACACAACAGAGAAACCCTGTCTTGAAAAACCAAAAAAAAAAAAAAAAAGCAGTAATGAAATATTTTTTTGTCAGACAGATGGTTTTATGTAGTTGGTATCTCCAGTACCTTCAACAGCTAGGGATATGATGTATGTTACTGTCATGGATGACTGTAAAAAGAGCATCATAGAAGCTTCATCTCTCATGCTGTACCTCAGATGGCGAAGTAACTGCTGGTAAAATTATATCTGTACTGGGCTTGCAATAATTCAATCCTTACTGTCGATAATTACAGTCTTCTTTCAAATGCCCTTTTAGTTCTTTGAAAGTTTCATACAACATATTTTCATAATCACTTTTCCTTTCCCGATTCCTCCAAGACCTGCCCCCAGTACTCTACCCTCTTAACTCCATGTCCTCTAAAAAGACATCAAATCAAATTTGTGTTGCCTAAATAGCCTTGGCTATGTAGCCATCCACTACAGCATAGTAAACCTACAAGGGATCACACCTTTAACCAGAGTGTCTCTCTGCTAGAAGCTATCATTTTCCCATAGCTCCTCAGGTAGGATGAAGTGGGCAGTACTTAAGGACTGATAGGATTAATATTATGAAAATGTTCATCCTCATCAAAAATAATCTACAATCCAATGCAATGACCATCAAAGTTTCAAAGCAATCTTCACAGAAATTAAAAAAAAAATCTTAAATTTCATATGGAAACACACACACACACACACACACACACACACACACTCAGATAGCTAAAAAAAATTCTGAACAATAAAAAATTGCTGGAGTCACTACCATCCCATATTTCAAGTTATACTATAGAGATATAGTATTTTAAAACAACATGACACTGATCAATGGACTAGAATTATGGATACATCTACAAACTCATAGTCTTGTAGCCACTTGACTTTTCATAAAGGTGTCAACAATACACATTGGAGAAAAGACAGTATCTTCTGTAAATGATAATGGTCAAAATGAATAGCTGCATTTATGAGAATAAAACTTGATTGTCATCTCATACAAATAGATCAAGGACCTCAACTTAAGACCTTGATTTCCTGAAGCTAGTGGAGGAGAAAGCATGGAATACACTTGAACTTTTGGGCAAAAGAAAGGACTTTCTAAGAAGAAGCACAGTAGCCCAGGCATTAAAACTAATAAGAATTTTACATTATAAATTAGTGATACAAAGAAGGCCCCATCTCTGTGGTAACACTGATCTATCTAATGCCCCATACCTGGGCCTTGACCAACATATTACCTTGTATGACAGACAAATGCTGCAGAAAATCTGTGCCAACTCCTGAAGCTTCAGCTTAGTTGCCTTCAAGTATGTTCACTAAACTTCTTCCATCATATGCCTTTGTCCTAAGAAGCAAAACCTCAACCTTAGGAACATAAAATTTATTGCAGAATAAGAATTTTAATGATCTAATATAGGAGTAAATTTATAGAGGAGGAATGTAATCAGTATCTATAACTTTAGAATTTCATACATGGTATTATATTTGCTAATAGACATGAACAATTTAATTTAACACAAAGCAGCAAAACAATTGATATTATATTTTGGGATATCATCCAAGGTTTGGAGGAAGGATTGAAACATGCAAATGTAAGATTTTTTTATAATCAAATAATCAAACACAAAGATCTATAAGAAGATGTTATATTATTGGGGCTGGAGAGATGGCTCAGTGGTTAAGAGAACTGGCTACTCTTCTTGAGGAACCAAGTTTGTTTCTCAGAGCTCATATGGTGGTTCACAACTGTAACACCTGTTACAGGGGACCCAGTGCCCTCTTCTGGCCTCCTTACGTACCATAAACTCACATGGTAGACAGACATGCATGCAGGCAAAATACTCATACACATAAAATAATAATAACAGTACCCTAACTGTCATCATAGAGCCTGCATCCAGTAACTGATGGAAGCGGATGCAGAGTTCTATAGCCATGCACCAGGTCGAGCTCCTGGAGTCCAGTCTAAGAAAGGGAAGAGGGATTACATGAGCAAGGGTGAGGGGAGGTCAAGACCATGATGGGGAAATCTACAGAGACAACTGAGCCAAGCTCAAAGGAACTCACAAACTGACAGCTGTGGAATCTGCATGGGACCAGACTAGACCCTTTGTATACAAGAGACAGTTGTGTAGCTGAGTCTGTTTGAGAGGCCCCTGAAGTGTGATCAGGATCTCTCCCTGGTGCATGAGCTGGCTTTCTGGATCCCATTACCTGTGGTCAGATACTTTGCTTACCCCTGATAAAGTGTCAAGGCGCTTGGTCCTGCCTCAGTTGAGTGTACCAGGCTTAGCTGTCCCCCCATGGGAGAACTTACCCTTTTGGAGGAGGGGATGAGGCATGAGTGGGTGAGGGGGGAGTAGAAGGATGGATGAGAGGGGGATCTGTGCTTCGTATGTAAAATGAATTTTAAAAATTCTCTTTTGAGTTCATAAATACTTATGTTTTGAATTTTTAAATCAGAATTCTACAATTAAGGAGCAAGAGACAATAAATATATTCTAAGATACTAACACAACTGTTGAGTGAGTTTTCCACCCAATAATTCATGTTGAAAGTTATTTCCCATTATGATATTAGATTCTGTCCCCATGAATGCTATTAGTAAACCTGTGAGGACATTGGACTCCTCCTTCCTAAATGGTGCAGCAAAAGGTATTATCTTATGAAGAGATAGCATCCCTCACCAGATACTAGTCAGGCTCAAGGTGATACTAGTCAGGCTCAAGATGATACTAGTCAAACTCAAGATGATACTGATTAGGCTCAAGATTGAATCTTGGATTTCCTAAAGTGTGAGAAATAAATGTCTGGTTTTTTACATTTCATGCACTTTCATTAGTTCACTGTAGTGGTACTAATGGCTTAAAACATATACCAGGAGAATAACTTAACCAGAGACTATCAATAAAAATATGGACATATTAAGAAAGAACTAGATAAAAAATTATAGTTTAAAAATTGACTGAAAAAATCTAAAATGTTCACTAGAAGGTTTTCATAGCATATTTGATGATGTATAGAGACTAAGTGATTTTAGATAGATCTACTGGGATCCAAGGAAAAATAAAAAACGAACAAAGCATAAGTTGTATAGGTTACCACCAAGCACACCAGCTCATATAACAACTATGTACAAGAGCAGTAAGGTACACAATCTGAACAACACTATGAGACAATTTGACCAAAATCTGCAAAGCAGCACATCTAATAGTAAAAGACTATTTACTTTTCTTAAATATCAATGGAATTTTCTCCAGGGAAGATTAAGTTAGTTTACAAGCCAAGTCTTAATTCAGAAAATATTGCAGTAATACAACATCTGCCATACAGCATAATGGAATGAAGTCAGTAGTCAATAGCAGAAAGAAACTGAAAAATTAAAAAATATGAGATAGTAAAACACCAGACTTTAAATAAGCGATTGGACCAAAAAGGAAACCACAAAAGAAACTTATTGCACTTTGAGATAAACAAAACCAGAAGAACAGAAATACAAACTGAAGGAATATCACAAAAACCATAGCTGGGAGGATGTTTAGAAATAAATTTCTACATTAAATTAAGAAGAGATTTAAGTCAATAAGTTGACTTCCTTTTTTCATGGCTGTGAGAAAATATTTGGTGATGGTAATTTAAGATAAAGGTTCATTTTGGGTCATGGTTTGAGGGCACATTTGATCACAGCAGGAACAATATGGAACAAGTATGTGTTGCAGCTGAACACATTTCATCTGCAGGCAGAAAACAGAGAAATGTGAATGTTGGTGCTCAGTTCACTTTCTCTTTTTTATTCAGCTTGACACTCCAGCCTACAGGACAGTGCCACCCATGATAAAGGTGGGTCTTCTCACCTCCAATAACCCTTTCTAGGAGCTCCCTCACAGACATTTCCTTTATTTCCTAGGAGATCCTAGATCCTGTCAAATTGAGAATCTTAAACCATCATAACTTCCTTCTCAAGATACTGGGAAAAAGGGGCTGGAGAGATGGCATAGTGGTTAAGACCTGTGGCTGCTCTTTCAGAGGTCCTGAGTTCAATTCCCAGCAATCACATGGTGGCTCCCAACCGTCTATAATGGGATCTGATGACCTCTTCTGTCATGCAGGCATACATGCAGATAGAGCACTCATACGCATAAATAAATAAATCTTTAGATAAAAGATACTAGAAAAGGAAGATAATCTACAAGCAAATGAACAGAATAAATGATATAATATGGCACAGAATTCAATAAAATGGAGAAGACAAAAACAATAGAAAACAACAAAAACAAACTGGTACTTTCATAAGATAACAAAACTGACAAGACTTCTCTTTCTTTTCAAAGAAAAAAAGGAGAGATGACTCAAATTACTAGAATCAAGAAATAGCAAAGGGAATACTGATGTCAACCTTATAGAAATAGAAAGTAGAGACTTCTCTGGGCACTGTATGTCAGTATATAAGACAGCCTCCATGGAACAGACAAATTCCTAGAATCCTGCAAACTTCCAAAATTTACTCAACACGAAGTATGAAAAGACCCACTTCAAAGACGCTGAATCAAAAACCTTCTAACAAAGACTTAAAAGTCTTCCAGAATCCTGAGTCCACTATTCAGAAGCTAAAGCAAATGATATCACAGGACAAGAAAAAGCCCACTACAGACTAAAGTCGTCCTTTGTGAATATAGATTCAAAAACCTTTACTAAGGCACGAACATCCAGCCATATGTAAATTATTATATGTCATGACCATATACAGATTATCCAGTAAGACAATAGTGGTTAATGTACAGAAATCATCCAATACAACAGGCCGTGTGTCAGTATTGGACTGCAAGTTCTAATGAGGAAATTACACGTGAAGGGAAATAAAAGGAGTTAAGATTGGAAATGAAAATCTATAAATTAATAAGGGATCTGATATTATACATATAAAAATTCCCAGAGGTCTCATCTTCTAACATAACATCTTCATGGCTGAGTTCAACAGAGGAATTCTGAGAAGCTACAGATATTCATGACACAATCCTCAATGACTGTGAACCACACAGAAACACTCAAAATACATGAAGACACAACTTACAGAACTAAAGGTGAAAGTAGTTCTGTCAAGATAAAGATTTTTAAAGATTTCTTTTGCTATTATAGTAATGCAGGAAGTTCAGTGAAGACTTGGACTTCCTACGTTACTGTATGCACACACACAATGCCACTTCATGCGTTGCCATTCACAGAACAAAGACACCTAACACAGCAGAACATGCCTTCTATTGATATCCAACCATTCTAATAAATTAATTTGGAGTCAAAATTATACTTGAAAAATTTAAGCTTATTGATACATGAACAGGCAAGCTACACATGGCAGCATTTGCAGCTTTTTATTTACATTAATCATTTCAGATTGCCTGTATTTAGAGTGTATAAAATATTCCTACATATCAGAAGTAGAACATTTCTATATTTAAAAGGGCAAACATGTGAATGTCTATTTTGTGAAGGATGAGCAATGTCATCAATATTAGTTATGAGAAATCTATAAGCGAGACACAGTAAATAATGGTATAAGATTCAAAGACTGACACTATCAAGTGTTGAAAAGGATCCAGAGCAACTAGAACTCTCATTGCTATTGGGAATACAACATGGTAAGACTTTGGATTACTTATTGGGAATTTCTAACAAAGTTACTTCCTACCCTCACTTTCTCTCCCTGTGGTGGTATTGTGTTCCCCAAAATATTGTGTATGCTAATAAACTAATCTGGGGTCAGAGAACAGGACAGCCACAATATTAAACATAGAGGTTAGGCAGTGGTAGCATACGCCTTTAATCCTAGCATTCCAGAGACAGAAATCCCTCTGGATCTCTGTGAGTTCAAGGCCACATTAGAAAGAGCCAGGCATGGTGACACGCGCCTTTAATCCCAGGGAGTAGTGGTAGAAAGCAGAAAGGTATATAAGACGTGAGGACCAGAAACTAGAGGCATTTGGCTGGTTAGGCATTTGGCCTGGTTAAGCATTTGGCCTGGTTAAGCTTTCAGGCTTCTAGAAGCAGTTCAGCTGAGACCCATTCTGGATGAGGACTCAGAGGCCTCCAGTCTGAGCAAACAAGATCAGCTGAGGATCCGGCAAGGTGAGGTAGCTGTGGCTTATTCTGTCTCTCTGACCTTCCAGTGTTCATCCCAATACCTGGCTCAGGTTTGATTTTATTAATAAGACTCTCTAAGATTCCTGCTACATCTCCCCTTCTCATTCTTAATTACCTAACAGAAATAAACTATATATCCTCAAAATACCAGTACAAAGCAATTATATTTATAAAAGTCTCCAAACTGAAAACAACACAAATGCTTACCAGCAGAAGGACGAATAGGCACGGATATGACTCAGCAATGAGAAGGAACAAACCAATGACACGAAGATGGTAAATGACAGAGTAGGGTGGGGTGGGGGAGGTGGTGGGTGTCAGCTAGACAGAAGCTCAGGCACATTTGTAGAATGATAAATTTCATATTAATAGATATGTGGGCTACATAGATGTGTAGTTCTGTCAAAATTAAATGGAATTTGTTTTGAAAATACATCTCCATAAATAATAACAATGAAATTCTTCCTGGAGGAAGGGAAATAAAAATAAATGAAACTCCTCCCCCCCAAAAAAAACATAGTTTCTCTCTTGCCTTTAAGGTTTCAATAAAAACAGAATGACAGATGCAAAACTCTTGGTAAGGGGCATTAGTTCTATGAAGCAAGTTAGAAGACAATGGACAGATTGGGCATACATGTGGTACTCCTGAGTAACACATGAATACTGGAAATTCTTCTCTATTTTCCAAAAATGCAGTGGTATGGGGTGGGGGGTGGTGCTGATATTTGCTCCCAGTCTGCAGAGGCTGGTAACCTTTCCTTTGTATCTTCACATTTCCTGATTGGTAAGTAGAAATGAGGACTATTTGAGAGCTCTCTGCCTCCCACCTGCTGATTTTCAGTAGCAGAAGTATTACTCAAACTGCACTTCTTTGCAGAGAATGTATTATGCCCCCTTTGCTAATGTTGATGCTGTTTCCATAGAATTGTCCTATTTTTAAAATGAATGTTGGCATTTTGAAATAATCTTCAATATTCTATGAGAATTAATTATTGATCAAGCATCTTTTATTAAAAACACTACTTAGTATCTGTAAGGGTTTTGTCCTGGTCAGAGAATCTATTGGGGCACAGTACTGCCTTCTGCATGTACATACCAGCTGATGACTTCCCCTTGCAGTTGAGTGTTAGGAAAACCTCCCTCTCTCTCTCTCTCTCTCTCTCTCTCTCTCTATATATATATATATATATATATATATATATATATATATATATATTTGTAATGATCAGTGTGGTGGTTCAAGTGAGAAATGTCCCCTAATAGGCTCATGTATTTGAACACTTAGTCCCTAGTTGGTGGCCCTATTTAAGGAGGTTATGGAACCTTTTGGAAATGGAGCCTGGCTGGAGGAAGTACATTACTAGGAGAGCTTTGAGGTTCTTAGCCTTACCTCACTTCTTGAATGGATGAAAATGTGGTCAAGTAACTTCCTACTTCTGCTACCATGTCTTATCTTCCCAGGCAAGATAGTTCTTAACCCTGTGGAATCATAAACTAAAAAATAAACAAACAAAAACAAAAAGCCTCTATCTCCCTTAAGTTTCTTTTGGTTGTGGTATTTTTTGATCCAATGTGCTTTTTATTAATTAAAATTTTCATTTATTTTACATCCCAACTGCAGCTCCTTCTCCTCCCAAGGCTACACAGAGAAACTCTATCTTCAAAAACAAAGCAACAACAGAAAAGAAAGAAAGAAGGAAAAAAAGAAGAGGAAGAAAGAGAGAGAGAAAGAGAGAGAGAGAAAGAGAGGGAGAGAGAGTATTTTATAACTCTTTATACCAGAGTTATAAAATACTCCTACCTCACTATTACTCAGGATCAGTGAAATCCGATTTCCTGGCAGTATTTTTTTCCAAAGCTTTACAGTTGATTTCAGTATGCAGATAGAATTGAAGGCACCTGGCATCAGGCATGAGAGAGTGGTAACTTTGTATGTGGTTGTAGTGTTTTCATGCTTCCAATTATTAATTCACCTATTAATTCATAAACTTGGTCGTTCTTAATAATGCACTCATTCATCCCTTAAGTTATTCAGTGAGTGTTTAATTTTCCAGCTACCATTTATTTCTTCATTCTTTTGTCCCCTTACTGGTCATGGATCAACCTCTAAATATTTATACAAACCCAGACTCTGAGCTTTCAGAAACAGAAACATGAACCTAACACAGTAGCTCATTATCTAGTCATCAGGTGGGTGCAGCAGTGTTTTCAGAATGTGTTAAAAATCATTACTTCTTTGTTTATTGACAGATATTATAAGAAGCATTCACTCACAGCTAATTCTGAACCGATGAAACATTTGTTTTAATGACATTAGCACAAAATGACAATAATCCCTGTATCTCTGACACATCTCAGGATCTAGAAATCCAAAACTTACATTTGCTGGAGTTGATTATGACTGAGGAAAATAAATAAATGATGTTAATTACCACATTGCTCCCATCTTTCATTAAATAAAGCCAAGTTTGGTAATTTTCTGCTGAAAGATCCAGAAAATGGTTCTAAGCAACTTTGATTTAATTCTTGGTCTCTTATCTACTTCTAGATAGATTTTATTTTATTTTATTTTTTTAAAAAATTGTTTTATTCATTTTACATACCAACCACCGATCTTCCTCTCATCCCTCCTCTCACTTCCCCCCTTTCCCTCCCATCTACTTCTCCAACAGGGTAAGTTCTGTCATGGGGGACAGCTAAGCCTGGTACATTCAGTTGAGGCAGGACCAAGCCCCTCCCCATTTTATCAGGGGTGAGCAAGGTGTCTGACCATAGGTAATGGGATCCAGAAAGCCAGCTCATTCACCAGGGACAGATCCTGATCACACTGCTAGGGGCCTCTCAAACAAACCCAGCTACACAACTGTCTCTCGTATGCCGAGGATCTAGTCTGGTCCCATGCAGATTCCACAGCTGTTGGTCTAAAGTTTGTGAGTTCCTTTGAGCTTGGTTCAGTTGTTTCTATAGATTTCCCCATCATGATCTTGACTCTCCTTGCTCATATAATCCCTCTTCACTCTCTTGGACTGAACTCTTGGAGCTCGGCCTGGTACATGGCTATGGATCTCTGCATCTGCTTCAATCAGGTACTAGACGAAGGCTCTATGATGACAATTAGGATATTCACCAATCTGATTACTGGGTTAGGCCAGTTCAGGCATCCTCTCCACTGTTGCTAGTAGTCTAATCTGAGGTCATCTAGACAGTTGTGTAGCTTGGTCTCAGGTTGTTAAGGAAGTTTTTTTCCCCAAGGGAATAGCATGCATTTGAAAGTGGTATTTGTGTTTAATTTAGAAAGTCATCAGGCTTCATCACAGATGGATAATGTCTGGACTCTACCCATGTTACACTTTCTTGAATTTCTGTAAACTCCTTGTTTTCAAATGTAATTTCTAGAGACAGAACTTTCCAAATGAGTCACTAGAGATATCCATCTGAGGCTCTGCCGTTGTGTGTGTGTGTGTGTGTGTGTGTGTGTGTGTGTGTGTGTGTGTGTATGTATGTATGTATGTATGTGTGTGTAGGTCAGAGGTCAATATTGACAGCTATCTTCCTGTAGTCAATCTCCCGCTGAATCTGGGGCCTAACACTTCCGGAAGACTGTTTAGATAGTCAGCTCTAAGGATCCCACGACCTCTGCCTTCCTGACTCTGGGATTACAAGTTTGCACCACACACTCAGCTTTTTTTTCTGTGAGTGTTGGGGATCCGAATTCAAGTCCTCATGCTTATACCCAGGCATGTCACTGACTAAGTCCTCCCCGCAGACCACCCTGTTCTTGACAGCCTAAGTTCCTCAGAATCCATTTGGTTTATTCAACCTCTGAAACTCAGTAATTTTTAAGTGTATTAAATACATTTTCTTCAAATGGAACAAGAGGAGGTCAAGGAGGCTAATGACATTGTCTTTGTTTATCATTTCTGGTCTCACTCTACAGAACTTACTAGCATTGTTTTCTAAGTACTACTACCAGGCATTTTATTTATGTATAACCCTGTAGCCTAGATTCCTCAAACTGGGAAAAAAAGAAGAAAGGAGAAATTATCTAATAGTTCTTATCTCCAAGTAAACAACCAGTTGCAGCTTGGGATATGCCTTAAGGGTGGAACTATTGCCTAGCATATGCGAAGTCCTAGGTTTGATCTCCAACAGTTTAGGAGTGGCGGTGGGGTATATTATCCAACAAGTAAAGGTCACCTAAACTTTCAGATTCCAGGTGAACAATTTTGGTTGTTGAACAGTATCTCTTGAGTCAGCTTCAGGAAAGGATGGCAGAGAATCTGATGCAGATAATGGAAAATACTTTTAAACTTCCAATTGGAACACCCATACCCCCAATATCATGGAAGAAACAGCTAAGGCTGAGAATCTGAAATTGTATCTAATAGGATTTTAATATCCTTTGTATGCTTGTAAGTGTGTTAGTTTGTGAAGAGTTATGGACTCAGGATTTATTAGTCTTCTTTTTTTGTTGTTTTTTTTGTTTTGTTTTTCGAGACAAGGTTTCTCTGTATAGTTTTGGTGACTGTCCTGGATCTCACTCTGTAGACCAGGCGGGCCTCAAACTCACAGAGATCCTTCTGGCTCTGCCTCCCAATTTCTGGGGTTAAAGGCATGCACCACCACTGCCTGGCAATTATTAGTCTTTTAATTCATGGCTGTGGTATTACATTGACATATTAGATAGAATTTTTCATATCACAAAATTTCCAACTATCATCATTGGTTGCCAGAAAATTTACAGCCAACCTTTCAAAAGTTAATCAAAGCCAAATACTTTTAAAAGCAATCATTACAATCCTTCAAACTTTTACAGTGAAGATCATACTTACTTTAGTATGTGGGTATTCTCATTCGTTTGCTCTACTGTGTGAAGGGTATGAGTGCCTTCAAAAGTAAGAATCATGGCCTAAGGGGAAGGTATTAAAATGGTCTTGCATAAAGGAAAAGCTCAGAGAAGTCTGCCATTTTGAAGGACTCAGATAAAATGCCAATGAAGAGAGCTGCTGACCAGAGAGAAGCATAGCTAGTGTGTTTGCCTAGATACACATGCCTGTGAATTTCTGAGGGCACAATGCTTCCAAAGCAAATGGCTGAAACTGGAAAGATCTCATCCAATCAAGACATTAATAGAGAAAGAAATGAAGAAAACAGACCTAGACAATCTCAGGTAAGACCAAGGAGCTTGTACCGGTCACTTTTCTTGGTTTGAATGTCAGGTTATAGGTGTAGCATTAGGGTGTCTGCAGTCTCAACTGGGAGACTATGATATTTGTTGGTGCAGACCATAGTGTTGCCAACAATGAGAAGAACATTGTTCATCTATTGAGACAGTCTTTAGAAATAGAGACCCTGCTCCCAATGAAGTTTCACATGGAGCTCATCAAGATTCGCCTCTTGACTCTGTGAAGGTACTTTAGTGAAAACTTCTGCAAGTTGTTCTAGAATTTGATGAAAGCCATAGGTTAAGGAAACTCACTTATTGGTTGTATTCTAGCACTCCCTTTGTATACATGAAGCAATGGATAAGTATGTTTCTTTAAACATTCTTTTGCAAACCATAGCTATCTGAATTGAAATGAACATACCATAAACAAACCACAGTTTCAGATACTTTCTCAGTGCCTACTTGCTTAACAATTTGAGTTCTTTGTGTTCTGCGGTGAATTATACACGAAATAGCTGGTTGTAAAAATGTAGCCGTCTATTTGAAATATTTTGATTACCTACTTTTCTGACGCTTCCTCTTTTTGTTCTCTTTAAACACCGCGTTCACCTCTCCTTGTCTCCCGGGCTCAAGGGCCACCCTTGGATGATTAAATTGCTCCATTCATGCCACATATATGAATTATGTGCCCAGAAATAGGAATTCACAATTAACACAAGGTGCATTTATGTGAGATGTTATAATTTGTAGTTTGGGAAGTAGTAGAATTCCTTGAAATTTTCTGTTTACTCAGAATACTGGGTATGTTAAGGAGAGACTCCACCTGTGCTCCTAACGGACACAATGTTCAACACTTTCTTCTCAAACTTGGTTATTGTTTTGAGAAAAGTGGGCTGTTCTCTTTATGATTTCAATAATAATGTTTGTACCAGAGCAAATAATGAAATGTGGGAAACAACTGGCGTCCTCAGAGTGTGCGGAATAGACAATGCATGCGTGGACGCCTCCCTTACTCCTGTGTCGTCCTTCACAAGTCCTGCGACTACTGGCTTTGTTCTTGGGGTGTCAGACGACAGTAAGCTCTCAAACCATTTGTTTGGTAATGATCATAATCAAGGCACAATAATGAAACACACTGATGCACGTTAATTATTCCCTGTTATCAATTCAAAAACTAACATCACTAGCGCTGACAAGAGAACTCCCGAAATGTAAGTGAATCCAAACTAATTGGAAAATTTTCTTACCATCAACAAAAGGCCTCACAAGTACTCTGGTCCAGGAAATGTATTTTTTAGATTTTAGCTTCAGAAAATAATTATAATAGTCTAAATACTTCAAAATATATGCAAACATTTATAGCTTTTGATATTTGTAATGGCTGAACATTATAGAGTACTTATAGCAACTGTAGCAAATATTTCAAATGTATTGTTCCACTTGATTATTATCAAGACTTTTAAAAATATTTAATGGTATTCCTTCTACGTCCTTGATTTAAAATTGGTTGCTAATGAGAAAACAATAGGATTAATTATTTTTTATTAAGAAAATTTTCTTATTCATTTTACATTCCAATCAAAGATCCCCCTCTTCCCTCCTCCTGCCCCTCCAGCCTTTCTCTTCCAACCCGTCCCCCATTCCCTCCTACAAGAAGGTAAGGCCTCCCATGGGGAGTCAGCAGAGCCTGGTACATTTAGTAGAGGCAGGTCCAAGCTCCTCCTCCAGTCTCAAGGCTGTGCTAGATGTCCCATCATAGGTAGTGGGCTCCAAAAACCCTGCTCATGTACCAGGGATGGAGTCTGATCCTACTCCTGGGGCTCTCCTTAAGCAAATAAAGACACACTTCTGTCTTGCTATGCAGAGGGCCTAGTCCAGTCCCATGCAGGCTCCACAGCTGTTGATCTAAATTTCATGAGTTCCCACTAGTGTGGTTTGGTTGTCTCTGTAGGTTTCCCCATCATTATCTTGATGCCTTTGCTCATAGAATCCCTCTTCTCTCTCTTCTACTGAACTCCTGGAGCTTGGCCTGGTGATTGGCTGTGGATCTCTGCATCTGCTTCCATCAGTTACTGGAGAAAGGCTCTATGATGACAGTGGAGAAGAGTAGGGAATGGGGATGAGAACATAAGGGAATGGGATGGTCGAGCTGGAACAGGGATGGAGTGGGAGAGCAATGAAAGAGACACCATGATAGAGGGAGACATCACGGGGATAGGGAAAAACTGGGTGCTAGGGAAGTTCCCAGGAATCCCCAAGGATGACCCCAGCTTAGAATACTAGCAATAGTGGAGAGGGTGTCTGAACTGGCTTACCCCAGTGATCAGATCAGTGAATAACCTAACTGACACAATAGGATTAATTAATCCATAATTTTGTTACTAAAATTAATGAGATGGGCACTAAAACCTTGGTTTTATAGAGTTTTTATATATTCTTTCATTTTATCAATTTTGGAAGTTTTAAGGTTAAAGATAAAAATATAATTTTGTGATATACTATTGCTGCTTTTATTTTCTCTCCTCTTTCTCCCTCATCTTCAACACCTCACACCTTTATATATACTAGTCAAGTACTCTACCAGTGAGTGACACTTCCAGTCCTGAAGTAGGATTTTATGTATTTTTAAATTTATTCTAATTAATAAGTAAACCTTGTATATACTTACATAGAAACACATAAGGTTTTGTTATATTTATACATTATATAATGGCTCGATCAGGCTACTTAACATATACATTACTATGAAAATTTTATGGACTGTCACTTGAAATCTAAATTAGCCATTTGCAGGTTTAAAATATATTGCTACTAACTATAGTTGCCACAATAGACAATATAGCTCTTAAATTTAGTCCTCCTGACTAGGTTAAATGTGTTGTCTGAGCAACACTTGGAATCTTCCCATGTTCAGTCTCTGGCAGTAACAACTTCCCTTTGTTGATAGGTCAACCTCTTCATAAGTGGAGTTACTTCTGATTTGTCCTTGTGAACCTGCTTATTTCACTTATTATCCTTTTGGGTCCATCAATGTAGTTGCACATACCACTTTCCTTCTTGGTTTAATTTAAATAGTTTATTGTGTGTATACATACCACATTTTCTTTACTCATTCTTGTGGTGATATTGTGTTCCCCAATATATTGTGCACCTTAATAAACTTATCTGGGGTCAGAGAACAGAACAGCCACTAGATAGACATAGAGGCCAGAAAATGGTGGCACTCACACACACCTTTAATCCTAGCATTCTGGAGGCAGAGATCCATCCAGATCTCTGTGAATTCAAAGCTGCACTGGAAATAGCCAAGCATGGTGACACATGCCTTTAATCCCAGGAATTGAAGGCAAGGAGCAAAAAGGTATTAAAGGAATGAGTACCAGGAACTAGAAGCTGCTTAAGCTTTTAGGCTTTTAAGCAGCAGTACAGCTGAGATCCATTTGGATGAGG
The DNA here is from genome assembly GCA_902168325.1 of Peromyscus nudipes. Classification (NCBI taxonomy): domain Eukaryota; kingdom Metazoa; phylum Chordata; class Mammalia; order Rodentia; family Cricetidae; genus Peromyscus; species Peromyscus nudipes. Next base: position 16,182 of record CABHPH010149487.1, read on the forward strand.
ACTCAGAGGCTTCCAGTCTGAGGAAACAGGATCAGCTGAGGAACTGGCAAGGTGAGGAAGCTGTGGCATGTTCTGCTTCTCTGACCTTCCAGCATTCACCCCAATACCTGGCTTCAGGTTTGATTTTATTAATAAGACCTTTTAAGATCCATGCTACACATTCTTGCATTAGGGTGGCTCCTATCCTGTTCATTCTGAAAAGTGGTACAGAGAATACGGGCGTGCAGGCCTCTCACATAATGGATTGATTTCATTTTCTTTAGTTATACACCCAGTTGTAGGATTGGCAGAACTTATGATAACTTTTCATTTTTAAATAACACAATACTTCCTATAATCCAAACACTTGGAAGGCTGGGGCAGGAGAACTGCCTCAAATTCAACACCAGCCTGGGCTATATAGTGAATACCAGGGTAGCCCGGGATATATAGAAATTCCCTCCCCGAACTCCTCTCCCTCCCCCCATCAACAAAAGGCAAAAGGAAAAGAAACCTCCATACTCTTTTTCATAATGTCTATCCATGCTAATTAACATCCCCATTATCAGTATCCATGGTTTCCTCTTTCTGTATCCTCAGCAACACTTACTTATTATATTTTTATTGTTTTAATAAAACCATTTTTAGCAGGTATGGATACTATCTTATTGTGGCTTTAATGTTCACTTCTATGATGTGTAGCTGAAGTTTTTTTGGTCCTGCCTGGCTCCCATGGCCCTGCGGCCGCTTGGACCCAAGTAAACACACAGAGGCTTATATTAATTAAAACTGCTCAGCCATTAGCCCAGGCTTGCAACTGTCTAGCTCTTACGTTTAAACTAACCCATAATTCTTATTTATGTTTAGCCACATGGCTTGGTGCCTTTTCTCAGTTCTGCCTTGTCATCTTGCTTCCTCTGTGTCTGGCTGGCGATTCCTGACTCAACCTTCCTGTTCCCAGCATTCTTTTCTCTGCTTATCCTGCCTATACTATACTTCCTGCCTGGCTACTGGCTAATCAGCATTTTATTTATCAACCAATCAGAGCAACACATTCACAGCATAAAGAATGGCATTCCCATCAATGATGGTTAGTGATATTGAACCTTTTTCATATACCTACTGGCCACTTAGTGTCTTGGAAGGAGTGTCTATTAGGATCCTTTGCCCATTTTTAACTTGGGTTATTTATTTTACTGTTGACTAGAACTCTGTGAGTATTTTGGATATTAATTCTTTATGGGATGTCTGGATCATATATACCTCCTTCAGCTCAGGTTTTGTCTTTGTTCTGTTGAGATTTTTCCATTGTTTACAGAAGGTTTTAATGAGATGCACTTCATTGCCCTACTCTCCTGTTGCCTATACTTTGGGTTCACACTCCAGAAGAAAAAAAAAAACATTGTTTAAACCAATGCAAATGAGAATTTTCCTATTTATTTCTAGTAATTTTATACTTACCAGCCTTGTATTTAAGTTTGAAATTCATTGTTTAATTAATGCAACAAAATAATTTAATTTCATTTTGTAAGTATATGTTCAATTTTCTTGGCATCTTTATTAAAACAACATTTTTTTTTGTTTTGTTTATTATTTGTCAATAATTCATTGGCTATAAATGTCTGCATTTTGTACCTAGTACTTAATTTTGTTTCATTGATCCGTATGTCTATTCCAGTAATGTTTTGATATGACAGCATTGTAATAAATTTTGTTACAGGAAGGTAATGCTTCTAACTTTGCTCTTCTTTTTGCTCAAGATTGCTTTAATTGGTTAAGATAGTATTTACTTTCATGTGTATGTTGAGGTTTTATTATACCTTTGTGGAAAGCCCCATTAGAATTTTTATGTAATTATGTAAACATTACTCTCATTGGCTTGAGACTGAGTTGCCCCTGGGATCTGAATGTTGTGTCAGACAGTGGCACAGCTGGCTCCCTTCCTCCAGACCTGACTCCTGTCTGCTCACCTATCTTTGTTGTCTAATGTATTTTCTAACTGACAATGAGATACTGCAATCGTGCATCTGCCTCTTACAATCTTTTCCTTTTGATTGCTATCAGCAGGCTTAAATCTGTAACATCCTCCACTGCCAGCTCAGCCTGCAGAGGACTGCTACCTTGAGAATCTCAAGAGCACATTTGCCTTCTTCATTTCTGCATTCCTTGTAACTGTGCTAAATGGAGTGGTCTTTAGGTTTTCTAAAAAACAGTCCCAGCTGATGGGGCTTTTGGTCTTCATTATTCTATTCTACCAAGGGCTACTCAATGAATGTTTAATCCCCTTCTACCGTGTGTCTCAACATTTCTGGCATCTTGGTACCACATTGGATGACTATGGCTGTTTCCAAATTTCAGGGCATCCCAAGAAGACATCAGAGGTGGCATAGAATTTGCTATGTGTTAAATTTGGTGTAACTGAAAAGGAACTAAAATTGACCAACTCTTTTAACTAGTTATTATTCATTCCTAATGCAGCCTCTTAACTAGTTATTATTCATTCCTAATGCAGTATCCTTAAGATCTACCCCTGAGGCTCCTCTTGTTTCTGCTGGTAAATATTGATGAGGTGCTCTAGGTCCTTCAACATGTTTCCTTCTCCTTCCTTAGCAAGCCCAGCTCTACTGAGTTAGGCCATGTTGTAACTATTTATTTGTTTAAAGTACTACTGACTTCTGGTTGAAAAACACAACTGAAGCAATGTTTAAAACTATCTGCCTCTCCACAGTTTAACAACATACTAATTATACAGTTCATAGATTATGTGACAGTCTCCAGGAGTGGACCTAAATAATTGGGAGAGGAATTAACTGATTGTAGATTGCTTAGGGAAGTATGGACATTTTCACAATATTAACTTTTCTAATCCTTGAACTTATTTATATCTTGTTGATACCTTTAATCAATGTCTACAGTTTTTATCAGACAGACGTGCCTTCTTAGTTAAATGTATAGCTAAGCTTGGCATTATTATGAGTGGACTGATGTCTTCATTCCTTTTTCAGATAATTCATTTTTACTGTGTAGAAATGACACTGCTTTGTGTTATTTTTGTAGTATTACAGTGCTACTGAGCTTGTACATTGTGAAGAAGGTATCCATAGGGACATTTCTGGGACACTTTTCACCTCTCTTTCGTTGCACCATCCCAGAAGGGTAGCACTCAGCTCCTCCCCACCTGGGGGAAATTCCTGTAAAGTATTTCCTTATAAAAGGAGAGATAAGCAAGGCCAACTTGAACAAGTGTATTTGCTGTGAGGGTCAATGTGCCCTTGAAGTAACCTATCAGAAGGAAAGTCCTATTTACGATCTCATGTGTACACATGATGGAGTATGTATATATTGTAAATTACTAGACTTATGGTCCCTACATTTGCATGGTCAAATCCTACAAAGTTACGTCAATTTTTATCTGTCAATTTTGGTAAGGATCCACCCCATTCTTCCTCCTAGGAATCAGCTGCTCCCTCCCTGTGAACTCAGAAGAAGAACCTAGAAACAAACTCAGGCCTGTGGGGGCACATGTGCTGTCGTCTGCTTCTTCTGTGGAGTACACTGTGTGCCTTTCCTCTCACTTTCCGTAAATTCATACTTTCACCACCACTATTTCCTGTTTTCCAGTTCCTCATTAGAGGCATGGAGGATCTAGACATTAGTCATAGGACATCCCAGGATTCCTTCCAGTAACAGTTCCTTCTATTGGTGGAGAAGTCTTTACACATGATATCATTTTTACTTTCTATTTTTTTTTAAATTTCATGTGTGTGTATGCATTGTCAGTTGTGTGGGTTCAGGCACACACAGGACATGGCCTGTTTGTGAAGGTCAGAAGACAATTTGTCTGTCTGTCCTCGACTTCCCATCTTTTGAGACGGGGTTTTTTGCTGTTCATCACTATCTACCCAGACTAGCAAGGCCCAAGGACTTCAGGATTCTTCTCTCCCTACATCCTACCCTGCTATAGGAACATTGAGATTACAAACACATGCTACTACACCCAGCTTTGTGTGGGATCCGGTGGTCCTAATTCAGGCCCTCATGCTTCTATGGCAAATGCCTTACATACAGCGCCATCTTCTCTACCACCATTTTGCTTCCAACTTGGGTGATGTTTGTGTGTTTTGTTTGCCTAATTGTGCTGGTCAGAATTCTACACTAAATTGTGATGACATGAGTGGCCATTCTTGTCTTATTCCACATCATAGAGGAAAACTTTCACCACTGAGTATAAATACTGAGACATATTTCTTTGTATCTAATTTGTTCAGAGCTTTTCTTATTGAAAGGAGTGGGCTGACCTGATGTTTTCAGTCTTTCATTAATGAGAATGAATGTTGAAGTAAATTTCTTCTATTCCTAATTTGCTGAGAGATTTTTTTTTCATCATGGAAGGGTGTTGAACGTTAAAAATGTATTTTTGGAACTATTATAATGGTTGTATGTTTGTATCCTTCATCTTTCAATATGGCATATCACATTTATTGATTGACATGAATTGAATCATTCTTGCATCCCAAGAATAAATTGTGGTTGACCATGGTGTGTGACAGTGAAATCAGCTTGTAGGCATTTCATTGAGGACCTTTGCATCTGTGATCATCGAGGACACTGACCTGTAATTTTATTTGCTTTACAATTAAGGAAATTCGTTGTAAAGTGGAAGAGTTTCTACCTCTTAAATTTTGAGGCAAGTTTTGGGGAGCTGATAATATTTCTTTAAATGTTTGAGAAAATTCACTAGTGAACAGCTAGTCTTGGGCTTTTTTTTCACCCTTTGGGAGCTGGTTGATTCCTGCCTCAATGTCATAAATGTCTTCAGATATTCTCTTTCTACTTGGATCAGTCTTTATATTGTGTTTGCAGAACTTGCCAACCTTTTCTCACGTTCTGTGTAATGTGTGTATAGCACTGTCCTAGGACTCTTTGTGTTTCATCTTTGTGCTTTTACTCTTAGCTTGCACAGCTAACAGTTTATCAATTTTGTTTGTATTCTAAACACCCAAGTCTTAATTTCACCGACCTTTCCTAGTTTTTCTTCTCTATTTCATTTGGTTCTCTTGTAGTCTTTATTATCCCCTTCCTACTAAAATCCCAAGCTTAGTTTCCTATTCTTTCTTCCAATTATTTGAGGTATACAGTGTTATTCTCTTTCTTTTTTGTATCCCAAATACTTTGCCCATGTTGTTATCATACTTTCATTTCCAAGGTATTTTTTGTTTCTCTATAGATTTCTTAATTGTTTTGTTGTTTTATTTGGGAGGATACTATTTCAGTGTATTTGCAAAATTTCCAATTTCTCTCCTTTTGTTGATTTCTAACTACCTATCATTTACTTAGAAATGATAGCAGACATAATTTTAATATTCAAAATTTGTTAAGACTTATTATTGTGACAAAAATTTGGCCTGAAATTGTTATGTGTGAAGTTATGAAATTTTAGTGTTCTGTTAATGTTGGACTATATTCTCTCACCATATATATTATATCTACAGATTAAACCCACTTGGTCTGAAGTGTAAACCAAACTCAATGTGTCCTATTTATTTTCTTCCCAGATGATCCTGTGTAAAATTATTTTCTTGCTTTCTGTTTATTCTTTCAGCTCTGTCACTGTTTGCTTTATGTATGTAGTTACTCCAATGGAGAATTTATGTCTAGTTGCCATTACCTTCTTTATCTATTGACCCTTTATCATTAAGTGACCATTGCTGTCTTTTGAATGTCTCTGATTTATAGTCCCTTAATATGATATAGTACAACCACTCCTGCTTTGTCCTTTGTCCCATTTCCATAGGATTTCTTTTCCCATCATTTTGTTTTCAGCTTTGTGTTAAAGCTAAGTGAGGTTTCATAGAAGCCAGATTTTATTGAGACTTGTAAACTCCAACTATTTCAGGCACTCTATCTTTTCAAACGAATTTACAGTGTGTGTGTGTGTGTGTGTGTGTGTGTGTATGAGAGAGAGAGAGAGAGAGAGAGAGAGTGTTCATGTGCTCCATGGTGTATGTGTGGAAGTGAGATTACAACTAGCACCATGTAAGGTGTTTTTGTTGTTGTTGTTTTGTTGTTGTTGTTGTTGTTTTGTTTTGGTTTTGGTTTTTCAAGACAGTTTCTCTTGTAACAGCCTTACTTGTCCTGGAACTCACTTTGTAGACCATGGTGGCCTCAAACTCAGAGAGATCCACCTGCCTCTGCCTCTCAATTGCTGGGATTAAAGACATGTGCATCATGCCCGGCTGCACCATGTGAGCTTTAAAAATCAAGCTTAAGTCTTCAGTCTCAGTAACAAGTGCTTTTGTCTGTTGAGCGGTCATGCTGGCCCATCAGGCACTCTCCCTGTTGATTATAGCTTTAATGAATTTAAGTGCAAAGCGCTTTTGATAGGTGTGGACATGTTGCTGTTTTGTTAGCTATCTTCTGATTATTTTGTATTTCCTTTCTTCCCCCTCCTGAAATTGTTTGGTGCAATTTGATTATTACTTTTTAATAGTGTGCATATGCTTTGCTTGCTTTCTCTCTTCTTATTTTTTTTTAGATTATGATATAACTACATTATTTTCCCTTCACCTTCCCTCCCTCCAAACCTTCCTATGTACCCTCCTGTGCTCTCTTTCAAATGCATGGCCTCTTTTTTCTTTAATTGTGGTTGCAAACATATATATTCCTAAATACTTAATACAACCTGCTCACTCTGTATAACGTTACTTGTATCAATATGTTTTCCAAGCTGACCATTGGCTATTGGTCCTTTTGCTACTGCTAGTGTGTGTATTTATTCACTTGGTCTTGGCCTGTAACTTTTCTTCACTGTTTCGTTCCATTTTCCTTCTGCAATAAGTGAATTTCAGATGCTTTAATCACAGATCTCTTCCCCCTGTTTTTGAAGGGCTGTATTGCATTTCCAACCTATTCTTTGTTGTTGTGGTTTGAATGCAAGATATCCCCCATAGGCTCATATGTTTGAACACTGTCTCAAAGGTTGTGTGGAACCTTAAAGAGGTGAAGCTTTCCAGGAGGTCATGAGTCAATCAGGACAGGTGTTGAAGTTTTATAGACAGGTGTCTCTTCATCGTTGTTAGCTGTTTCCTGAGTGCAGACACAATATGAACAGTCAGCCTCTTCCTCCTGACACCAAGCCTTATCTCCAAGCCACTTGGTCTTCCGGCCACGATGGGCTCTGTTCCCTGGAATTAAAAACCAAATTTACTCTTACTCCCTTAAGATGGTTTTTCTCAGAGTATTTTATCACAGCAACTGGAAAGTAATTACAACAATTGCTTTTGTTTGTTTTGTTCTTATGCTGGGTACTGAACCTGGATCCTCACAGATACAAAGACTCACTGAGTTACATCTCTAGTTTATTCACCAATTGCTCTTTTGTGCCCTAGAATAACTGTCTGAGTCCTCTTATTTATGTCTCATCATTTAACTCCGAATTTTTACGGACTTTTTGTTATTGTGGAGCAGTTTGTCACTGTATTTCAGTGAACTTTTCAGGCCTGATTATTTTTAATCATTTCTCAGAAAATGTATAGATCTCCATTCCTTTGGCGTTAATGGCTAGAAAACATTATGCTCCTTTGGTAGTATTGTTTCCCGTGGGGTGTGTGTGTGTGTGTGTGTGTGTGTGTGTGTGTGTGTGTGTTTTCCTTAAAGCATTTTATTTCATTTTCTATTTGAAGAAGTGATCATCTCCTTCAGTCTTTGCTAACTGGCATTTGGAAACATTATTAACATCTTAGAATTCTGGGATTCTCTGAGATCTTTTCTATGGATGGATATATGCATGCTTCTCATTTCTTTCTACAAGGAAATTATTAGAATTGTCTCACTTCTCTTAACCTCACAAAGTCATGCCATCTTCAGAAAGTCTCTAATTTTCTGCCTTTTGTTTGTTTGTTTTGTTTTGTTTGGGGGGACAATGCCTTGATATATTCAATGTTAAGCATTTTTTTCCTCAGCAGAGAAAAAATCATGATATTCATCAATATGTTTATGTAATGGTTTGCAAAGTTGTGCTCATTCTGTCTGCAAAGATGCACATGGAGTAACAGTATGGAAAGAAGGGACACATAGACCACTGTAGTCTAATGTGGCGTCACTGATGAGTGATCTGCCTTATACAGTACATGCATAGGGACCTTGGGGGAATCTGTAAGGTTTTAGTAGAAACTGATGCTACTTGTTGGGTTCTGTACCTTCAATTGCTCTGACATACAACTCCTTTTCTTTCTTCCTATCTGGCTTCAGTCTACTCAGCCATGTCAGTTCAGCAGCACCCTGCGTGGGTGTACCATGGGGATCCCAGGTAGCAGCTTCTTTGGCTGTGGAGGCAGATGCTCACTGTCTTTTTCCCTCTTACTAAGGTAGAAATTTCAGGCTAAGAGGACCTCTTAACACCTGAGCTATGCTGCCTTGAAGACAAGGGTAGCAAGAAAAATGAAATTAGCCTTCAGTGACTAGATTCTTGGATCTGTATGTCCCCTGTTGGGTGCCAGAAGCACTCCTCTAGACTCCTAAACTCCTATGAAGGCGTCTCCCCCACATGTAGTTGTCAAATGAATGTTTTGGGGAGGTATCTCAGTAAGGGTTTCTATTGCTGTGAAGAAACACATGACCATGGCAACTCTTATAAAGAAAACATTTAATTGTGACTGGTTTACAGTTCTGAGGTTTAGACTATTGATCATCATGGTGGGAATCGTGATGGCTCATAAGCAGACGGGCTGGAGAGGTAGCTGAGAGTTCTGCATCCAGATCAGCAGGCAGCAGGAAGAGAAGGAGACACTGGGCCTGGCTTGAGCACCTGAGACCCCAAAGTCCAGCCCAAGTGACACAGTTTTTCCAGCGAAGCCACACCTCCTAATATGCCACTCCTTATGGTCCCATGGGGGCCA
>CABHPH010149488.1:7411-31673 GCA_902168325.1 Peromyscus nudipes
GAACTCACAGAGATCCGCCTGGCTCTGCCTCCCGAGTGCTGGGACTAAAGGCATGCGCCACCACCGCCCAGCCTATTTTCAAATTCTTGAATCAAATCAGAAAGCAAGGTTATGTATTTTTCAATGTTCACAGGACTGTGTCTAGCCAACATGTTGAGATGCATAAACTTTCTTGCCTTCGTTTGGGATTGCCAAATTTCATTTTCATTTGAAATGCTTGCTATGATTTATATTTTAACATTGTATTGATACGATTATACTAATATTATATTGATAAGTCAGTTTCTACCTTGAAGACGCATGTTCAAGTCCCATAAGTGAGCAGAATCCACTAAAAATGCAAAATATGTACATTAGTTATTATCATCTGGTTCTGGCACAAATTTTGTTTTGACACTATAAATAATTTAGTAACACATTGCAAATCATTTGGCTTTGATGTAACCATCTTTGAAAAGTAAATGGTGTCACCATGAATGATGTCTGCATCACACATGAAAGGAATTCCTGCGACTGGCAAGAGTTTATTTGCTTGGCCCTTATGAAATTCGGCCACAATGATGATTTACATGGCATCATCTGTTTTTAGTGCTTTGGGGCATAACTTTTCTTTCTTTTAAAATAGTTTGTGAGGATTTCATACAAGTATTGACTGTTACTTGGTCATATCTATCCCCAACCCCAACTTCCAACTCTTCCAAGAACCCCTACATTCTTCTCCCAACTTCATTCCTTCGTTTTTTTGGTAAGCCCTGAGTCCAGTTACTGCTGACCGTATGTACATGGGGGTATGGCCATCCACGGAAGCATGGACAATCTATCAGGAACCACAACCCTGAAGAAATGTATGGCCCCTCCCCTGACACTTCATTAACTGAGTTTCAGGCAGTAATTGAATTGTCTTCTAATAATTTTGTCACTCTCTTTTACTTAGTGACTATACCAGACAGGTTGACACTGGACAAAGAAAATAACTTTAACATACATATTTTACCACTTCATATAACTCTTTTATTTATTGTCTTTTAAGAATTTTCAAAAAGTAATTTCTTATGTGTGCATGCCTGGGTGTATGTATGTTCGCATTTGTGAACTACCATGTGAGTGCTGGGAACTGAATCCATACACATAAAATAAATAAATAAAAATTTAAAAAGTGACTGGAGAAGGTTTTGAGAGAAGGTAAACAGTCTTAGAAATTTCCTTAATCATCACAAAAGAATTCTGAGAGGAAAAACTAATTTGTAAAAACTAACTAGTTCATTAGGAGTTAAGACAATATGAAGCTTTCTAAAATACTTTGGACTTCTCAAAATGTGAGAAAAAGAGTGACTATTTACAAAAATTCTTAGAACTTTCTTAGAACAATACTTTGAAAAATTTGTGAATTAGTGTTGATAGTTTGTCCAACCTCACCAAGAACAAGCATGACAAATTATTCTTTGTTCTCACTCATACATACCTCTCTCCCATGCGGCTCCACGGCTTTGAAATAGTATAAACCTGATTCGAGGGGATCCTACTTCATTACTCAGTGACATCTCCTCCCCTACATTTGTGTCTATAACTTCTACACTTTTCTCCTACAACCTTTTACACTGCGGCTTGGCTGCTTGAGTTTACAGGATTCAAAGATATTGACTGACAGAAGTACAGGTAGATGGTGTTTTTTTCCTTCCCCCTAAGAGATACATTGAACAGAAAACCGAGCTTGTTCCCCTTCACAGCAGCTCTCAAATTACACTTCTCATCCATCCTCTTAACCTTTCACATCATTTCCTGAAGCCATTTCATCCTCCGTCGAAAATGCCAACCTAAAAATAAGCAATCACACTGAAAAGGATCCAGATGGAAACAGAAAAGCATGGACACACTCATTCAGTCCAAAGAACATTTTCTGTATTTGCCCTCCAACTTAGAGTGTTTCCCTTCGCTTCTGCCTCATGGCCGGGGTGTCGGAGACTCCGAGAAGTGTTCGGACCCACTGAAACAAAATTCATTTTTCAAGGCTTTTGATTCCAGGTGGGAATCATTTATTAGAGCCCTTTAGAAGTTCAAGAATATATTGAAAATGTATGTGAGTGATTTATATATTTTATTTAATTGAGCTAAGATTTCAGCTAATTCTGTGTATTCTTAAGAAGCAGACTTTTTGCTTCAAGAAGCCAGCCAGGAAGTGAAGACCGCGTCAAGTTCAGAGCTTGGCAAATTCCCTGATTCTCTGGCTCTAAGAATGTGCAAGACTTTCTAAGACAGGACTGTTCCTCCTTAGACCCAGATAACCAGGCCATTAGAATTATGAGAACAATATGAACGCTGCAAATTATAAGCAGAGTGAGAAATGCAAATACCAGACTAAGTGGGATCTGTAATAACTTGATATTTTTAAAATTCTCTTTTTAGAAGAGAGAACAACATCCACAGATACACACACACACACACACACACACATTTACATCAGAGGAGACTTTGGGCCTGTTGTCAGGGAATCTTTGATGTCAGTACACATTCATCTCGAACACCCACGTCTTTCTTATCTATAGTCCCGTCTAAGGGCAACTGGCGTCCAGAATGAGAAATGTGAGACACCACAAGATGTTGAATCACTAAAGGGGAAAAAAAACTCACTTCTATTTTGTACCAAGGCGGGCCACCTTTCTGTGCTGTATTAGAACATTTATTAGAATAAAGAATTGAAATAAAAAGCATCAGCTGAATAAATTATCTTTTAAGTCATGGAGGGCTCATTCTCCAAGCAGTGCTTTAGAAAAATGTTCCAAGCTGTCCCTCGTTTGTGGCGGCCCATGCCTTTAATCCCAGCCCTTGGGAGGCAGAGGCAAGTGGATCTCTGTGAGTTCAAAGTCAGCCTAGTCCACACATTGAGTCCAAGAACAGCCAGGGCTGCGTAGAGAGACCCTGTCTCAACAACGACAAAAGCGTTCCGAGCACAACACTTAAACCTTGATGAGTTCGATTTCACATGAATTAATGGCCATGATTTTTGCTTTGTTTTTGCTCCCTAAGTCTCAAAGCACAGGTGCTGTGAGGGTAATTAAACTGTTGTGTCTGAAGATGTTGAGCTGAAAACTGAAAGAGAGCATCTTTAAGAGGTTTGAAGGGGAAGAAAACAGCCTCAGTCCTCAGTGTTCACAGGTTCAAATTCTAGCACCTCCATCTTGTTCAAACCGAGTCTCTGCCAAAGCTGGATGTGCCTCTCCTCATTTTGGCTCTTGAAACTGTAAAATGCTGGCACAAGGTTAGAGGGTAGCTGTTCGTTCCCTGGGAAGGGACTTTTTTCTTTTTTTAACCCCATGACTTGAATTTATTTTTCTTTGTAACAAGAGCAATTTACCCACATTTTACCTCCCCGCTATTGGTTGAATTGTAAAATATTTTCACACCTGCCTTGTTTGCTTTCTGTTGCTGTGATAAATATCAATACCAAAGGCAACTTGGAGAGAAAAGGGCTTATTTCACCTTCTGGCTCACAGTCAATCATTAAGCAAGGAACAGGAACTCAAGGCAGGAACTGAAGCAGAGGCCATGGAGGGGTGCCACTTACTGATTCGCTTTCTGTGACTTACACGTCCACCTTTCTCTTACAGTCTGAGCCCATCTGCCTAGAGATGGCAGGGGGCTTGGCCCTCGTCCATCCATTAGTCATCAAGAAAATGCCTTACAGATGTGGCCACATGCCGGCCTGATGGAGGCAATTCCTCAACTGAGATTCCCTCTCCCGAGATATGTCTAGGTTTGTCAAGGTGACGACCAGCACAACACTTGATTTTCTCTTCTTTATACATTTAATCGTATCTGTTAGTGTCTAAGATATTATAGACGACCAATAGGGTTTGATGATTGTTGCCAGACTGAGCAATTGAGTATATGAACAATCCAGTGAGCTCCCTCTTGTTCTTCATGGTATCTAGGCGCAGAAAACAGATCACCTCTCCAAAGACTGTTTGTTGGAATGGACCCTGGCAGGCTGACCTACCATCCTCAGCTCCCTGCCTATCAAACACGAATACTACTACCAATTCTTCCATTTCTCACGACAGTGTTCGCTTGTGCCCTGTGGCACCCTGGCAATATACTCAGGAAAGCTTCCTCAGGGAACTGTGCATCGTTGACCATGTACTAAAAAGGTGTTTCGGGACTGATTTGTGCAGGGTGCTGAAGCTGCCCTACCATTTGGGTAGTAAAATAAGCAAGCTGCAACACAACCCCCACCCCCACCTCCACCCAGGAAGGAAGGAAGAGGCACTAAAAACAGCTACATGAACATCTAACCCAAAAAACTAAAATTGGGCATTGTGCTTTGTGACTATGCCAAATAAAACGAAGCAAGGCATTCTATTTTCAAAGGGAAGTTGTGTTAGCTTTTTGTTACAACTGTAACCTTTCCTGGAATAGGGATGTAACCTTTAGGAGGCTAAGCAGACCTTTGCTTGCCCAGATATGTGGAGACACTTTAAATAAACCCCTCTCTCATGAAATAAATTTCATGTCTTTGGTCATATTCTGTGTCAGGAGGCACACACACCGCCTGCCTGTCCTCAGTCCTTCTTTCTTAGGCTGTCCCAGGTGAAGTCGGGCTCTCTAGTTCCCTACCATGCTGCGATGCTTCGCTCAGATCATGTACCAACTGCTGTATTTTTCCCCCCACAGAGTCTCACTATTTCATTATAAAGACCAGAAGAACAGGCCCTTGTTCCCGGGCAGGAAAACACAGAGGCTTCATTTGTTTATTATTTTTAACCATAACGCATTTGTTTGCTTCATCGGTGATTGTTCAGCGCTGGATGTATTGGCACGTGATTGAGGTCAGCTGCTCAGCCCCCAGGGTGTGACAATCCATACAATCCTGACTGGAACAAATCCCCTTAAAGTTCAGGCTTCAAACTCAAGGCCATCAACACATAGTCTCCAAATATTCTATGTCTACCCTGAAAAAAAACTCTCAGTTGTCGACCTTTCCTCTAACACCACTTAGAATGTGTTTTTGTAAGCACGTTCCCTCCTGTCCCTTGTGAAAAAAGCAGATAGGGAAGTAAGGGAAAACAGGCCTGCAGCGGCATCATCCAAAGGCAGGCACACATACCTCAGCGCATGCGCACGGGCTGCTGGGTTGGGACAGAAAGCTTTTAAATGGCACCGAATCCAGCAGTATTGTCATCTTTCTCAATTACCATAATAAAATAAGATTTTTTTTCCACTTAATGCTCTCAGTTTGTTACCAGGATAGACAGCTAGGTGAGTCATCAGTCTCTGGGAAAATGGTATTTTAAAGAAAAAAGTGACTTTCTGCAGCTTCAAATCCTGTACCAAGAGCACTCTGCCAGATTCCATTCACCCCGTTTCTGCTTCTCTCAGGTCTCATCCTGCCCAGCAGATCTTAAGCTCTCACAACGGGATCTTTTGGTTTCCTTTTGCTTATAGCATTTGAGAGTAGGAAGGGGAAAGATTGGAAGCAAATACATCCAAATATTGATTGTGGTCAACTGGATGATTGGCATGTAGGTATTGATTATATTGGTTTCCATAGTCCTACAGCTTTAAAAAAATTTAATACATTTTAGCTGGGTGGTGGTGATGGTTGTGCACGTCTTTAATCCCAGCACTCAGGAGGCAGAGCCAGGCGGATCTCCGTGAGTTCGAGGACAGCCTGGTCTACAGAGCGAGTTCCAGGATAGCCAAGGCTACAGAAAGAAACCCTCTCTCAAAAAACAAAACAAAATAAAACAAAAATGGATACATTTTAAATTTTCTCCCATGTGGCAGGGAGGACTAGGGTATGGCACATGCCATGGTGCATAGGTGGAGAGAGGTTAGAGGATGACTGATAGGAATAGGCGCTTGTCCTCCACCTCGTGGGTCCTGCGGATTGAACTTGGGTGTTCGACCTGGCAGCAAGGGCCTTTATCCACTGAGCCAGCTCACCGATCCCCTACAGGTATTTTTAAAGTTCTGCACACTGTTTAAAATGTGGCCCCTGTGTTTAAGAAATTCAGAGTCTGGCATAATATATAAGCAGCTACAATTACATTGGAGTCTTGCACACTGATTATTACTCTGGGAGAGTTTTTTTTCCCATTTTAATATTGTGTGATGTTGTCTGCAGTTAGACTTTTATCACCAAGGCCTTACTCCTGTAAGGCAAGGGGAGAATATAAAAGTGCTTCAAGAAGACAAAGTTTAGGGGACTGGAGAGATGGCTCAGCAGTTAAGAGCACTGGCTGCCCTTCCAGAGGTCCTGAGTTCAATTCCCAGCAACCACATGGTGGCTCACGACCATCTATGGTTTCAGGTAAAGGTAGGGCTGTACTATGGACAGAGCCCTGATGTGTGTGAGCAAAATCTGGACCATAGCTGGGGCGGAGAGTCCCCTTTCAATAAGCCTGGGGGTGTCCTGGGTCAGGAGTGAGCTTTCAGAGTGTCAAGTGAGTTTACAAAGTGTCAAGACCCACACATCAAGTTTCTCACTGGTTGATGAGAATGTGACGAGCAGGATCAGGGGAGAACGCAATTGCGTTGGTCACGTTCATCAAAGGACAGTGTGGAAGAGGGCTGGAGAAGGGCATGGAGACAGGCTAGTTAGAAGGCTCTAGGTGAGACTGGTGGTGGCTTGTAATAGGGCGGGGCAGAGAGGAAGGGGGGTCAGACGACAGGTCTTTAGAAGACAGATGGGTCCACAAGAAGACAAAGCAAGATGTGGGAGATAAAGGTGGGCAACAGAGGCAGTGTCGGGTTTGTGCCACAGAAAGTGGGTTGAAATCGCACAAGTCCAGAGACGGGGAG
Organism: Peromyscus nudipes; assembly: GCA_902168325.1. NCBI lineage: Eukaryota > Metazoa > Chordata > Mammalia > Rodentia > Cricetidae > Peromyscus > Peromyscus nudipes. The sequence continues at coordinate 14,210 of CABHPH010149488.1, forward strand.
AACAGGATAGAGAACTTTGCAATATACTGAATTTGGGGAGTCTCGGGCACATCATGGAGTTGCCCATGAGTTCACAAGGTGTTTACAGATACAGTGAGTCTGGGTTGTGGTGATATGTTACACACCCTAACAAATTTGCCTGGTGATCAGAGAACAGAACAAGCCACTAGATTAAACATAGAAGCCAGGCAGTCGTGGCACACGCCTTTAATCCTAGCCCTCAGGAGGCAGAGATCCGTCTGGATCTCTGTGAGTTCAAAGCCACCCTGGACTACATGAGATTGACCCAGTCTAGGAGAGAAAGAGAGCCAGGCAGTGGTGGCGCACACCTTTAATCCCAATACTTGGGAGTCACACGCCTTTAATCCCAGCGCTAGGAAAGTTGAGACAGGAAATGATATGGGTGGGCGGAGAAAGGTATATAAGGCGTGAGGAGACAGGAACTGAAGTTCAGCTGAGAAAAGCTTTTCAGGCTGAGGAATCCTAGAGGTAAGAGGTAGCTTGTCCCTTTGTCTCTCTGATCTTTCAGCATTCACCCTAATATTCTGGCTCCTGTTTGGTTTTTTTTTTTTGTTGTTGTTGTTGTTTTGTTTTTTGTTTTTTTAAAAAAGACCCTTTAGCAATTCGTGTTACACTGGATAAGTGTGCTCTCTGGACCAGAAGTTGATACATTAAGTCAATGCCATGTAGGCTGAGAGGATGATGATGTTAAATGTGTCTCAGAAAGAGTGAAGGAGAGAGAGAAGAACAGAGGCCTTAGCTCTGATGGCACTCAGAATTTAAGGACCAGGGAGAGAAGAGAGACTGAAAGAGACTGAGTGGCGGTTCCCTGGGCAGAAGGAAGATCTGGGTGTAGTACCAGTGAGCATCCCATCTGCTAACAGGGAGATCACAGAGGTAGTGCACAAATTTGAATTCCGATAGGAATGAATACCTTTTAAAAAATATATAAGTATGTCCCTTATTTGCTTGTCTGCTTGTTTTGAGACAGGGTCTTGCTGTACAGCTCAGGCTGGCCTTGAACTCTTCATCCAGAATTCTGCCTCAGCCTCTTGAGTGCTGGGATTGTGGGCCTGCGCCACCATGGACAACTGTACTTGCTAAATATGGGAAGCCTAGTGTGTGAAGACTAACATGTAAGTAGATGTGTTAGAGAAAGCACAGGCATAGGACCCCAGGGGGCAGGAGGAGAAGACACAGAGAGAGTTCTGGGAGCCCATCTTCCGAGAAACCGGGCTGCAGGGTACTAGGGAAGGGGTCGGGCAAAGACAAGGAGCACTCTCTTAGGCTGAATAGATACTTCATGTTGTCACCTGTCTCCCACAAGTCACAAACCCCCTGAGGTGCACATCCATGCCTCAGTTTCCCTTGTAATCTGATCTTCCCAAGGCCCACTCTCCATGCATTAGGAACTCAATAAACGTCTGCCAACTTAAATTCCTAGACTGAGTTTCCCCAAGCTAGTCAGAAGAATGAAGATCACTTAAAGAGGCGCAATATTTTTGCCTCTATTTGAAAATTACAACCTAGTTCAGGTTTAAGCCCAATATTGTCTTTTTAAAAAAAGAAAAGACAAATTATGGGCTGACACATTTTGGCTCATATAGTTCAGACTAATTGGAATGGCTTGGGAAGTGACCTCAACTCCCTACTTCTATTTATTAGTAAAGGTACTGTATTAGTAAGGGTTCTCTAGAGGAACAGACTTCACAGGATGAATATATATATGTATATATATATGTATATATATAAGTGAATATATATACATATATATGTATGTAAACACACACACACACACACACACACACACATATATAAAGGAGATTTATTAGAATGGCTTACATGCTGTGGTCCAGGCAGTCTGACAATGGTTGTCCCAATGGAAGGTTCGAGAATCTGGTAGAGTTGTTCAGTCCACAAGGCTGGGTACCTCCCCTGGCCTTCAGTGTACACCAGAATATCAAAGACGTAGGCTCTAATGTCAGTGAAGGAATGGTCTTGCTAGCTAGAACAAGCAGGCCAGCTTCCTTCTTCCATGTCCTTTATACAGGCTGCCAGCAGAAGTATGGCCCAGTTTAAAGGTGGATCTTCCCACCCCAAAATATCTAGATTAAAAGTGGGTCTTCCCACTTCAAATGATTTAATTAAGAAAAAAACAATCCCTCACAGGTGTACCCAGTGGCTCGAGTTTTAGTTAATTCCAGAGCAGTCAAGTTGACTGAACCATGAACAGCAACCACAGGTACATGTAGTCTTTTACTGTAAAGCACAATGCCAATTCTTCTACCTTGCTAATATAAAGTAGCAGCAGCAACAAGGAATCAATTAATGAATGGTCTTGAGTTTTAGCAAGATCATGCAGCTTTCCAGGTGAGTTAAATAGATCCGGAAGGAAAATCAAAATAAAAGCAACCGGGCACCCGAAACAGCCCATCAGATGCTCAAGAGGATTGTGAGACCCGTGGGAAACTCCAGCATCCTTCGGCCTGTCTGACACCAGCCGCTCCACTTGGCTCATAAACCGCCTCTCCTTCTTTACACAGCTAAGTGAAATCCACTCACCCCGTCAGAGGAATAAACCAACCACAAAACAAACCTATTAAAAGGCCACTCAAGCCCGCCTTAAGTGATTCAAAGCAGAGATGCCGACACGCAAGTGCTTTCAAAGAGGGATGTTTTGCATTTCCACTCTGAAAGCATGTGTCTGAGTCTACACTGGAGATCCCTGTAGGAAGAGAGCCTGGAACAGCCTGGGCTGAAGTGGAGCCCGGGACCCTGTGCTGGCTGCTTCGGAATGTGGACCAGGCACAGACTTGGAGCCAAAAGAGGCTCTTGTTGGATGGAGAAAGAGAGAAATGGTTAAATGGGAAAACTTGGATGTTGAGGTTGGGTTAGACCTGTGTTCCAATCCTAGAGTGACTCCACTGCAGCTCTGCGGGCCGGGTTTTAACGCGGTCGTGGTGAGCAAGGCTTTAGAGTTAGAAGCACTCACATTTGGTGCCTCGTGCCACAGGCAGAATGAAGAGTGAGTGCATTCTCCTTAAAGCCGTTATATCACAACGGCTTCAAGAGAGGAAAAGTGATAACAGAATTTCAGGAAGGAGAAGAACTGGGAAGGTCCCGGTCATACCGTGGGAAGGAAAAGAAGCCCTTCCACCCTGGGGGAGTGGGGAGGTAGAGGGGCCCACGAGAGTAGAAAAAGAAGAGCAAGTGGCAGACACTGGCATCCTGGCTCACTGGCAGGCTTAAACTCCAAAGGGACGGAGTCAGTTCAGCTGTTGGAGTTGGGGTTGGGGACACTCAGGGGTGCAGTTTGTACGTCTACCTGTATGAGGACTCCCAGGAGGAGGCTGCCCTGTAGATGCGTGGTAGGCCCATCTAACATCTACCCTGCTGTGCCACTTGGCTCCGGATGGACCTAAGGCAAGACCACTCCTCCCTTGATGCTGCTCTGCCTGGCTCCGAAGCCCATGAGAGTCCCATTGGGGAATGTAGAAGGCCACTGAGTACTCAGGCCAGCCGGCATACCATGGGTTCTGTAGAAGGGGAGTGACATGCAGCGGTTGGGAAGAAAACTGTCCATACATATCACAAGGGACAGAGTGAGTCCTGCCACCTGTGCTGGGGAGAGCTGTGTCCTGTGCTGGGGAGAGCTGTGTATACTGAAATGGAAGATGCAGCAGGATGGAGCAGCAGCAGGACCGGGATGATATACAGCCTGCCTAGGTCCCGACTGAGCCTACTGGGCTGGGAGCAGACAACAGGTTTCTCCACAGTTGGGTTTTACCCTTACACCTACCCTACTAGGGGCCTTTCCACCAAGAACACCAGGAACCCAGAGGGCAGGACAAGGACCAGGCTTCCCAAAGCAACGGAGATGGGGCAGGGCAAAGGGATAGTTCCGACTGAACGTTGTACCTTGAATTGTTTGAATGGCTGTTCAAAAGAAGCGAAGATAACTGGGGGGAGGGTGGGGGGTATGAAAATAAAAATGTTCTTCTGTCTGCCTTCCATCCTTCCCCCAAACCGTGAGCTCTTTGACTGAATCAGTTTTTGTTGGTTTCTGCTCCTCAGGAGGATTTGGGGTGCTAGAGGCTAAAATGATGAGTTATAGAAAATAATGGAGCCGGGAGGTGGTAGCGCACACCTTTAATCCCAGCACTCGGGAGGCAGAGGCAGGCAGATCTCTGTGAGTTCGAGCCCAGCCTGGGCTACAGAGTGAGATCCAGGACAGGCACCAAAACTACACAGAGAAACCCTGTCTCGAAAAACCAAAAAAGAAAATAACGGACCAAGTGACACACCCGTCGCAGGTGCAGGGCAGATGTCACAGCCCACCTTGAGACGAGCTTTGTAAATGTAGGTTCTAATATAACTTCACAGCGCTGCAGGAGTCGTTGTGAATACTGAAGGCGGTGGCCTGTGCTAAGCACCCGGGACAGTGCCCAGCTGTTCCCTAGTTTCCCCAAGCTTCATTTTCTGCCTCTATGAAGCAGATATCTTGCAACATCCCCGTCACACAATAGGTATGCTGAGAGGGGATCGCCCTTTCCTTTTTCTATTGCCTTTCTGAAGAATGAAACTATTTCTCATTTTCCCACCTCAAGGAAATCCAGCTCTCTGCATTTACTCCCTCAACAACAGCTACTGAGATTATTCTCTGAATAGGGCGCCCTGCTGAGGGCTTCCAAGATGAGCGTGGATACTATTTATCACTCTCAAAGAGGTGACTCCTTGTGGGAGGGAGGACAATTGTCTTGTAACAGAGGGGAAACGGAAGTGCCAGTCACGTGAGGCAGGTATACCTCACTTACAGGCACGTACAGGCACGGCTCACTTCTAGTTAGAAGGCAGAGGTTCGTTCACCAAGCCAGGCCAGTGAATAGGTCTTGGGAAAAGAGGCTGACTTGGACGTGTAGAGATGGTGGAGGGAGGTTCAGGCAGTCCACTGCCTGAGCCACAGCACAGTGGCAGTATGATAGCCTGCAACCAAATCAGAAAAGGCAAGAGAATGGGGGAAGCGTGCGGCTGTGGGGAGCTCAGTGCAGGCCTCATACAATGGCTCCATAATGTTACCACACTGAGAGTTCTCTCTTTCTTTCAATATTATTGTCTTGACATTTTTAAAATTTATTTTTATTTTATGTGCATTGGTGTTTTGCTATGGGTGTCGGGTCGCCTGGAACTGGAATTATACACAGTTGTGAGCTGCCATGTGGGTGCTAGGAATTGAACCCGGGTCCTCTGGAGGAGCAGTCAGTGCTCTTAACCACTGAGCCATCTCTCCAGCCCCCCTAACTGAGGGTTCTTAACAGGCCTTTTCTTCTGATGTGCTGTGAAAGGGAAAGGAAAGCGTTATCATAAACCAGGTCTCTGTACCAAGACCGCTGCCCTGTGCATAGCACATCTATGTCGTATGAACGAACTGGCACTAGGTATTCACAGAGGAGCAAACGCAAGTTCAGGGAGGTTAGGAATGTGCCCAAGGTTACACAGCTAAAAATATATCAACTCAGAGTCAAACTTGGATTTGCCTGATCCATAGCCAGCGTTCTGAGAAAAGGCCCTAGGGCCTTCCCTGTTCTGCCTGTTTGCTTGTGAACACACCTTTCTCTCTAGCTCCTGGGTTAAAGGAAGTCATGATGCATCATGTTCTGTTACCAATAAACTAACACAGAGCACAGAGATGGAATGTGTGCAATCTGAAAATCGGACTCAACAGAAAGCTGCTTCTAGCTCAGGGTCAAGGAAAACTGCCAAAAAGATGGGTCCTCTCCTTCCCTTGGTAGGCCCGTGACTATCCTGTCAATCTTGGTTATCCAGAGGGAGAATAGGGTCACGGCCCAAGATTCAGCTTAAAAAGGAAAGCCAAAATGCAGGAAACCCTAGGAGACTCGTTTTCTATATCTTCTTGCCATTTAAGCCTGGGAGATTATATTTAGAGGGACATTCTGAGTCAGGAAATATGATGACGAATGTTTATCTGGCACAGAGCGCCTCAGAGAGAAGGCTCACAACGCCTGCTCCCTCAGCTGGGGCTGACATAGCGAGATCCAGGACAATTAGGGATTTGTGCTACAAATCAGGTTGAGGGACTTGGTCTGAGCACGTGAGCCCAAGGGCCTGATTAGGTGTTAAACCCTCTGTTTACCTGAAGCCAAGGCCCAGAGAGGCATGCCAACCCATCAAAGCTCACACAGACCCAATGAAGCAGAACCAAGATGAGGGGCCAGGGATCGGACCTCTTGGCTTCTCCATGGAGCTGCTCTAAGGAGGGTAAACTCACCTGACTGAAGGACCAAAGCTGATGACTGTCCCAATGGCCTGTGATTGGTTTTACTGGAACGATAGAATTTTTACAACTGAAGGTGGTGGTACAAATCATCTAGACCACTGGTCACATTTTATAGATGAGAACGTGGGGGCTCAGTGAAAAAAAAAAAAAAAAAAAAAAAAGGCTTGCTATAAGGCCAGAACAATTTTAACTATGGAATCTAGTAGTAGGTCACAGATCTGCCTGTGGTCAACACTGAGTGATCTGTCCATTCATGTCTGATAAGTGTGGACCATTATGATGTATATATGCATGTGTGTGTATGTACATACATACATTTACACATATATGCACATAGTATACATATATACATGTGTATACACAGTATACATACATACTGTGCATGCATGTATATGCACTTGCATATATTATGTGTCTACCATGTGTCTACATAATATACATTCCACTGACCCTGATAGTCACCGTCACCCCTAGCCCCACACACTCAAATGTGGAGTTCCCAGAGGTAATCCCATCATATCCTTACCTTTAGATAAGCTTACTGTCCTGATCAGAATACCCGGGACCAGGCAGTTTGTATAGAAAAGGTGTCTATTCTGGCTCACAGTCCTGGAGGTTGCCAAGTCCAGGAGCACAGTGGTTGGCATCTGTTCAGCTTCTGGCGAGGGCAGCTTGCTGCTTCCCGTGCTGGGTAGCAGAAGAGCAAACTGGCTGAGGACAAGAGAGGCAAAGCGTGAGAGGCGGCCTCACTGTAGCTCACACTGTAACTACCCCAGCCATGTGAAGGTGAGGAGCTTTTCATCCACTCCTGAGAGCTCTCCCTCCACACCCCAAACTCCCGCTCCACTCCGGCATCAACCACCACGTGGAGGAATCAAGAGGTGAACGCATGACTTTGAGGGGGACACACTCAAACCATAACACTTATCTTTCTAGCTTTTACAAAGGAGATAACATGTGGCCTAATTTTAAAGCAGCCAGTGGAAGATTTCTCAGACGTCTGGTTCTTCCCTGGTTTGGAAGTCCCTCCATTTTGGCATACAGACTTTGAAGCTGGATCCAATGCTCCATGGTGTTGGTCTCGCAACACCCGAGTGTCAAGTAGATTTACAGCAATTCCTGGTGACAGGAAACTTCTCCTGACAAAAATTTGTTCACCCTCGAAACTTACCTGGCCCCACAGCCACCTCCCTCTAGTCAGCTGGCAAAGCCCTGCAAGCCGCTTTGCCCTGGGGAAGAGAAGCCTGGGAGCCCCTTCTGCCTCTTTGCCAGGAAAAGCTCCATTTGCCTTGCTAACCAGCTGAAGCTGCTCCCCAAGGAAGCACTTTCTGCAGTCCGATAGGAGGAAAGCAGGATGCTGTTCCCCTGGGATTCCTACAGTCTCCTCACCATCCTCTCCAAGCCCCCCTCTCTGGATCTGACGTGACTTGTTCTTTAAAGCAGGCTTGTGAGAAAGATGCGTTTATGCCCAGCTTTGCATTCCTGCACAATCCCGCTGGCGCCGAGGCTGGAAGTGATCTGTGCAGGGCACACAGCCAGCCTAATCATTCCCATACTCACGGATGCAGGGAATCCCAGCTCACTGGCCCAGGGGAGGGAAGGCACCTCCCTCTTTTTGATGGGTGTCTCCTGAATGGATATGCTTAGCAGTCATGGCTGCCTGGGAGGAGGGATGGCATGAGCTGAGTCTGGAAAGATGGGTATGATTTGCTAAGGCATCTGTGGCAGGAAGATGGGGTAAGCCATGGTTTAGGATAGCGAATGAACCTGGAACTGGGGTTAAGCAAGAGAGAAAGTCAGGTACTTGTTGGGGAGGAGGAAGATGAACCAGTCAGGGTCCTAAGGGGGACAGGGGCTACCTCCAAATGGGATCATTCCAGGAGGGTTATGGGTAAAGCCCTGAGCCAGGCAAGCCTCACACAGTGCAGGGAATTAGACCTGGAGCTAAGCATTGTCACCGCTAGGCACAAAAAGACAATGACCAAGATGGAGAGAGTTACGCAAAGCGAGCTGTTTCAGAAGGAAGAGAAACCGAGGACACAACCAGTTAGAGGCAATCACCCTGGAGGAGATCCAGGGAGTGAGGAGGATCCTGTTCACACTTCAGAACCTCATGCATCCACAGGTGCCTTCGGGGCCCAGGTGGATGGCCTGGCAGGCTGCATAAATTTTGCAAAAGTCAAAGAAAAATTTTAATCATAGTTTCTTTTTACAATACGTGTTGAATGTTGGGTGGCTTTTGAGTGGCGGTGGGCATCTCGGAAATCTGGTGAAGGGGGAGATGGGTTTGGAAGGTGGGCTATATCTAAATGACTTTTGTGTGGTCCACTCAACTCATTGCTAGCTCTCCCATTGCCCCTGATCATGTGGCTGTCATCTTGGTAGAGAAGCAGACCCTGAGTGCCCACTGGGGAGCGTTCACCACCCCTTGCTGATCTACTGTTGAAAACTGACATCTTGGAAGATGTCTGAGCTTAGTTTCCCTGGAAACTGATAGGAAGCGACATGGCGGAGGTTCCACTGGAGATGTGCATGTGAGGGAATGAGAATGGCATCACTGAGGGAGGCTGGCCAGGGTATGATCTCAGTCAGTCTGAGTAGCTATCCATGGTCACGTGGCCTGAGGAAGCATGGGGCCCAGAGGAGCCTCTAGAGATCACAACAGAAAACTGACCATGTGCCACTCCACTGGGGACATCAATGACAAACTAGCTTCTAAGAGTCATTGTCACCATCCCGGCAGCAGTGAAGAGCTGCTCCTCTGGCTACGAGACTATTGAATAATGGCCCCCAAGGGATTGGAATTTCCCCAAGAATATCGTGTTGGAGGAAGGGAGAGGCCTAAAGAGTCTGGTGCCAGCCAGCAGAGTTTGTCTTCCAGGAAGAGACTTCATACGGCCTGACAACTAGTCAGACAGTCTCACAGGACAGATGCCTGCCTGGATACAAACGGTCAGTGATGGGCAGGACTATACCCTGACTAAGTCTGCTTAGTTATACATACCTCTTGTCTTCTATTTAAAATTAAACCTTGGGCGGAGAGACAGTTCAGGTGTTCAGAGCACTTGTCACAGCCTGGCAGTGGTGACATACTCCATTAACCCCAACACGTGGAAGGCAGAGGCAGGCAGAGCTCTGAGTTTGAGCCTGGTCTACAGAGTGAATTCCATTCCAGCCAGGACTATGCAGAGAAACCCTGTCTTGAAAGACAAAAACAAAACAAAACAAAAGCACTTGTGACTCTGAGGACTCAGGCTTGGTAGCCAGTTACCCATATGATCACTTCCTGTTGTCTATAACTCCAGTTACAGGAGATCCAATACCTTCTTTTGACCTCTTCAGGCATCAGGCATGCATGCAGTGCACAAAGATAAATGTAGGCAAAACACTCAGACACATAAAATAAATTTAAACCCCAGCTTCATATCAAGACTCCAAAGATGGATATGGGGGCCCCTGGGCCTCTTTGTTTATTTCGCTCTCTGGTGTTGCCACGTGGAATAAATTTCCTTTCTCTGCTTTGCACGATTATTTTGTTTCGTTGATTGGCATGTTGAAGACAGGTGGCCAAGCATAGCCTTGTAAAGGACTGCCAGAGCTGAGGCTCTGACACTATCAACCTCAGAAACACTTACCATTTCAAAGAATATTTAAGATCAGTTCCTGCACAAGAAAACTTGAGGTATCTGAAATCTTAGTTCCGGACGAAGAAAATGATAGTGGTCTTTCCAAATTTAAAAACAGTTTTGGACAGGTTACGTGACTGCTAGGCATGGTGGCCAGAGGTGGAGACAAGCAGATCTCTTGTGAGTTTGATGCTAGCCTGGTCTACGTTGAGAGTTCTAGGCCCGCCTTGATTACGTAGTAAGACCCTGTTTCTAAATGATAGATGATAGATAGATAGATAGATAGATAGATAGATAGATAGATAGATGTAATTTTAAAATTTTACATGATTTATAATGAGATGAGAACTGAAACAATTCTACCTGACCAGTGGTGAAAGAAAATACAATGTCCATCAAATCTATTAAAGACTGGACTGTATATCTGCTCTTCTCTAGAAAACTGCATTACAAACTTGCATCTCAGCGGTAGGGTACATGTAGGCAAGAGATGAAGAGAAAGTCTTACAGGTATTTCCCAGGCAACTAAAAACATCGTTATTTTTCTGTATTTTGTGATAACTGTGTTATTTGTAATCATTTTTAAATTTTGTAAATTTTGTCGTGATAAGTAGACATTCATTCCTGTGTCTAGAATTTTACTTACAATTACAGTGTAATGATTTTAAGCTCTGGCCAGGAAAGACCAGGGTCCACAGTTAGATGCACAGGTATGAATCCTTGGCCTGGTCCTCCCTTCAGAGAAGTCTGTCCATTACTCTACACTGACTGAACACAGAGGTCTTGGGAGGGGAGGCTTCCCAGGCAAACAGTGGACAGTGTGTCAGGAGGCACAAGCTGAAGACAGCGGGCACAGCTAGGTAACATGGAGACAAATTATATCAGTCTTGAATGTCAAACCCAGCCTGCATCTTATTCCCAGAACAGATTGGCATAAAACCAAAACTCTGTATAAAGGGATAAAAGGATTCTTTAATCTGGGGTTGTAGACATTGCTCACCAGAGTGAGCTACGCTGGATCACTTGGGACAAAGTCTTGCGCCCTGACTAGGGAGGAGGCATACGCTCCATTTCTTCTTTCCTGTAGTCTGTGAGTCTGTATCCCAGGAAACCTCTGGATGAGAAAGGACTGCGCTACCCTAGGAAGGCTGGGGGCAGAGCATAGTCAGTATAGCCATGACAACATAAGACTCCTTGGTAAGGCCAGCAACTGGGATGCTAGCCACACATTTGTCCTTCCTGGCAGGAAGAAGGTGCTGGCCTGCTGATTGCCTTACCTCTCAACCTCCAAGGCAGCTCTGTGTGGCCAGTACCCATCCACAGACAGAAGCAGACCTTCCTACAAGGGTCAGAGCCCAAGTTTGGGGTGGAGGTGCCTCCATGACCTCTCTCCCCAACTCCTTCCTGATGGGTCCCTGGGATGTATCCAGAGTCACTGATAGATTCACAACACGCCCCCACGGTTGGGCATGATTGCGCAAGCCCGGCGGACCTAGACTTTTCTGCCTAGCCAGTTCCGGGTCAAAATAGCCAGTTCTGGGTCAAAACAGCCATTTCCAGGTCAAAATGTCTCACGTGACCAGGACCCCATGGCTTTGCATGGCTGCGTAAAGCGCGCAATGCAACCATGTGATCTATGCGCATGCGTGGAGTAGCCACATAAACCTGTGTACGCATGAGCAACCCAGCCTTTATAAGCCGGCGCCATATTCCCAGCTTCCTTCTTTATGCGCGTGTCCTTTCAACAGGCCTGAGCACACCTGTCTCTCTCTCTTAATAAAACTCTTGTTAGTGGATTCTGTCGTGACATTTCCTCGCAGGGTAAGAGCGCCGCCAAATAACTAACAGTCACTGCCTGTCTCCTTTCTGGTGGGTCTCACTCCATGCCCATTCTTTGTCCTCCACTGGAAGGGGGATGCCTGGGTTCTAACTGGCTAGTTTCCTGGCCTCATTTAATCTCTCTGTTGAATACCTCTTCTTGGGTCTCCCAGATACTTCACAGGTGATGTATTCAAAACAAAACTCACTAATACCAGCAATGCTACCCTTACAGCATTGCCAGGCTTTGCTGTTTACCTTTCTTTCTCCCTGACCCTGCCTTACTTAAGCTTCTATTACTTCCGGTCCAGACTGCCATTTTGACTCCTGTTGAGTCTCGCTCTGCTCCATCTCTCTGCCCAGTGAACCTCCCCTACACACAGTGTCAGGTGTAATGTCTAAAACATAGACCATGGCCCTCCACGGCTCAACGACCTTCTGTGGCTCTCCATCACCTTACACATTAAACCCAGACCTATCAGCTTGACCATCTGTAGTCAAACACGCATGTGGTATTGCAGTTACTTCAAAACACAAAGCCACGTGTCATGATCTGCACTCAGACAGTGGGTCTCTCTCCCTTCTCATTCATTTTAGTCAGAGAAATCCGTAAAAGGATGGGGCCTGGTAGACAGTTGGTACCTTGGGAAAGGATGAGCTCTACAACCGAGCCTTTCTCCTCGGTCATCCTGTCTAGATTAGTACTCTCCTGTTTCTTTCTCCTCCCACTACCAGGCCGGTCAAAGTCCACACTCACTCTCTCCTTCCTGCCTCACTCAGCCCTCTTAGAGGGTCCCCACTGAGGGCCTTCCTATCATAGCCTTCCCGCCAGTCCCTCCCAGCCCCGGCCAACACGTGTGCACACCACACGGTGTGCAGGCAAGTGCACACAGCATGCACAGACACGTTGCCTCGTCCACGCAGCCTTCCTTGCTTCTTTCCCCTCCCCCACGCTCAAGCACCCCTCTCTCATTGTCTTCACAGTGTTTGTCTGTACAAAGACTGGGAAGGAGCAGGCTTGCTCTTTCGTAATGACCCTCCCTGAAGACACCAGGGTTCCATGGGAACGACATGGATTCCTTCCAAAGCTAACACCCCCAACGACCTAACAACCGAAGACGACAACTCTTAACATCACGCCATGCCTACGTTGGGGCCAAGCTTCTAACACATGAAAACGTAGGGGAGAAACCACATACAAACCCACCTGCTGCTTCATATGCTAACCTTCTCTGGAAATGCTCACAGACATACCCAGGAATGATGTTTCACCAGCTCTCTGGGTAGCTTTTAGCCAGTCAAGTTAACACTCAGCATTCACAACATACCATAGCATTTTTTTTTTTGGCTTTTTTTTCGAAACAGGGTTTCTCCGTGTAGTTTTGGTGCCCGTCCTGGGATCTTGCTCTGTAGCCCAGGCTAGCCTCAAACTCACAGAGATCTGCCTGGCTCTGCCTCCTGAGTGCTGGGATTAAAGGTGTGTGCCACCACTGCTCGGCTACAATAGCAATTTTTAAAGTCTAGCAATAAACTTAAAAAAAAAATGTGCACAGCCACATGAAAAGTACCACAGACACTTTACTGAAGGCTAGGCAAGAAGCCATGAGTAAACTGGCTGCATTGCTCCTGGATGGGAAAGGGGTAATTGAGGAGTGATGTCTAGGTTCACATGTGTCTATTTCTCTGAAAAATTGTAACTAACACATCCATAGAGTACACTTAGGTTTTTTTTTTGACAGAAAGTTTAGATGTGTGTCAAAGTATAGACAGAATTGCATAATAGTATAATAAATATTCATGTGAACGTTACTCACCTTAAATTCTTTTTCTTTGAAAGTTTCAATTGTGGCCAAAGGGATTTAGCACACAGTTTACAATCTTTACAAGTGAGTTTACAGTCTAGGCACGTTAAATGCACCCACACTGTTGCACAGCCAATCTCCAGGTGTCTTTTCTGGTTGCAAGACTGACATTCCACAACTTAAGCAATCCGTCCTCATCCCCCATCCCCCAGCCTCAGACGCACATTCCTATGTCTCTTATGTCTCTCAGAGTGTGTAGCTCATACAAGTGGGACAACACTGCCTCTGTCTTTTGTGTCTCGCCTATTTCATTCACGTGTCCCGTGTTCACCCACCTTTTGGTTCTCGTGACAAATGCTACCACCAACCTTAAACAATCAGCAGCTCAGAGCCAATCTGGTTTCATCGGCAGTCCCGCCGACGCCCCATCCCATGTAACTTTGAATGGGGTATTTTATAAATTACATTTTCTGTTTCATGAAGGTTCATTTCTAGGCATGACATAATCAGAGCTCCAAGCCAACAAACACTCTTTTACCCAGAATGCCTTGAATCGGTTGGGCATGAAGACAGAGAGAGCAGACGAGGTGGGAGGGTCACCACAGAAGGGCAGATGAGCAAGAAGTAGAAGCGGGTCCTCTGTTGAGCCATCCTGCAGAGCAGGCAAGGCTTCTTCGGGGACTCACACCTTGGAGGAGGAGGTTCTTTTGCCCCCATTACCTAGAGAAATAAGAGTTTGTACTAGGAGGACACAGCTGTAACTGGACCTTCCATTCCGGAAGGGCCTGTGTTTACCTTCCTGTGGCCTTGCAGAAAACAATCATTCTCATCCTTTTTTGGAGGTCCTTCTATTTATTCTCCCAGCTCTTCTTTTCTCGTTCCCATCAGTTTCATAAATGGCTTCTCAACATCCCCCATGGACAAGGGCTGGCTTACGCCCCTCATGGCCTGCTCAGAAAATACTTCATTCTCTTCTCATGAGGCCAGCGGCCTTGTGTTTCCCCTTTCCACCTTGCTGGTCAGAGGATTCTGCCCATCCCTCACAAGGAGCCTCAGTGAATCCTGAGTAGCCCAGGGATGGTTTCTACCCTCCATTGCCGCCTCTCAATGATTCCACGGTATTGTGAACAGGGACTGACCTGTTCATTAGGTCAGAGCGCTCAGGGTCCAGTGGCCTCTGTGATGAAATCACAGGTGTGCCCAGAAGTGTGCTTCGCTAATACTGTGAGTGTTTCTCAATCTACTCAAGCTGGCAATTAAGATAAACCATCACAAAGAGAAAAGGAGATGGAAGAAAGATGGAAGCTCCAGGTCGGACTTCCCAAGGTGGTATCTAGAAGAGGCACCAACATTTGTGAAAAAGAGACCAGAGAGCCTGGAGTAGCAAATGAGTGAATGCAGCCCGAGGTAGGGCTGTGATGACTCAGAGTTAGAAAGACTCATTCATGACATTGTATGGACAGGTTCCACTGAGTTTGGGCAACTGCAGGGACCTGTGTGGCCAAACATGAACATAGGGCCACAGCAGCAGAAAAGTACATAAAGATGGCTGCAGAACTAAATGGCCCTGGACTTTAGAGCCCAAAGAGGAGCCTGCTAGGGCTAAGGAAGGTCAGAAGAGAAGGAAGGGCAGAGGCTCTGCCTGCAGGAAAGAAGTTGTCTTCAAACCCTCACACATAGCAGAGTCACAGGTGGGGCTTGTTAGAACAAATGGTTGCCTCTACTAGGGCTTCTGATTAAGGAGGTCTGGGATGGGAATGGAGAATGTATATTCTCTAGCAAGTCTCCAGTAGATGCTGATGGTGCAGGGTCAGGAGATGTCCTTTGAGACTGGTAGTTTGAGTGAGAATGGCCCCCATAGGCTCATATATTTGAATCCTTGGTTCCCAGTTGGTGGAACTGTTTAGGAAGGATTAGGAGGTGTGGCCTTGTTGGAAGAGGTGTGTCACTGAGAGTGGGGTTTGGGGTTTCAACACCAGGCCTAGTTTCCATCTCTCTGCCTCCTGCTTGTGGAACAGATGTAAGCTCTCAGCTACTGCTCCAGGGCCAGGCCTGCCTGCCTGCTGCCATGCTCCCTGCCATGATGGTCATGGACTCACCCTCTGACTTGTAAGCAAGTCTCCAGTTAAATGCTTTCTTTTACAAGTTGCTTTGGTCATGGTGTCTCTTCACAGCAACAGAACAGTATCTAAGACAGAAACCAACTTCATCAAAGAGATCAGAGGAAGGAGTGCCCCAGTGGTGGGGACAATTCCCTTGTTAGACAAATGCCAGCTGCAAAGTCTCTCAGAACTTGGACTTTCCACCTTGAAGATGGGGTTTGATGATAAGGTGAAGGCCAAGAGTTGATTTATGTGCGTAACAGAATTATGTCTGACAAAGTAAGTGCTCAATGAATGTTGTTATCCCTTCCTCACCAGAACGGTGAGGTAGCTGGGATGGCTGTTAAAAGCTCCAATGCCGGCAAAGTGCTCGGCAATGCCAGGCATTACACATATTACGTTTGTGTTCAAGAACCAGTAATAGAAACCCAACTGGAGCAGCCCGAACAATGGGGATAACAAGAAGCCCGTGTGTCTGGGGGTGGGGTATGTGTTAATCATGCACAATGGCCTAAGCTTGATCCCTAGCACTGCAGCAGCAGACAGCTCTGTGGATACCTCAGGACTGGATCAGGAAAGAAGGGAGAAACGCCTGAGGGGCAAAAAAGGCAAACATTTTCTTACGATGGTAAACTTTTTTTTTTTCTCACAGAGAAGAGTTCCTTAGAATAGCTTAGTGGCCAGAACTGTCACCTAGTTGTCCCTGGCTGCCAGTCAGGCTGTGAAATGAAGAGCCTGAACTTTCTAGACTAGTGGGTGTTGAGAGCCAACCAAGGTCTCTGCCATGTGATGGCTCAAAGTTTGAAAGCCACAAATTCTATGAGCCACGAGGGTTTGAGACCCATAGTTCATTCTGTATCTTTGTGATGGCTGGAATAAAAAATGTCCCCCACCCCCACTCATAGGCTCAGGCATTTGAATACTTGGTCCCCAGTTGGCGGAGCTCTTTGGGGAGGTTACTGGCACCCTTAGAAGGTGTGGTCTTTGAGGAGGAAGTACATCCCTGGGAGTGAGTGGGCTTTGAGAGTTTATAGCCACACCCTACTTCCAGTTCAGTCTCTGCTTCCTGTGTGTGGCTGAGATGTGATCTCTCAGCTTCCTGCTTTGGCCTTCCACTGTGGTGTGTTCCTTACCACTCACGATCTCTAGTCCTCTGGAACCATAGCCAAAATAAACTCTTTTTTCCCATAAGTCACTTTTGGCTATGGTGTTTTATCAGAGCAACAAAGAGTAACTAATCCAATCCTTCCTGTGTGTGGAGCAGGGTGGGAGAGACTTGGCTACTTCTTCTGGGAATTTTCTATCACACTGTCTTGTAGGCTTATTTGGAAGCAGATCTTTGTCTCCCATTCCTTCTGTATCTCATGTCCACCCCTAGAGTCTCATAGTTCCCCAGGCTCATGCTTTCCTTGACCATTCACTAAACTAGGTCCCAAATCTGCACCGAAGACACAGCCTGTCAGTGGCCTGGTCCTCATGGACCTTCCGGGCTAGAGGGTAAGGCAGCACCAAATGCCATTTTTTAAAAGTTCCTAAATAACAAGAACTGGCTTGTTTGATCAACAACAATAGATAAGTTTGCTCACAAACTTCCTTTAGGAAGAAGAAGAGGAGGAGGAAAAAAAGGAAGGAAGAAAGGAAGAAAGAAAGAAAAAGAAAGGAAGGAAGGAAGAAGGAAGGAAGGAAGAAAGGAAGGAAGGAAGGAAGGAAGGAATGAACAAGACGGGTTTGCATGTTGACTGACTCTGCTTCTTTGAACATTTGTCTGCTCTCCCCTCCTAGACTCACCGGTTTCTTCTGAGGACAAGGCTGATTTAATGG
>CABHPH010149488.1:31683-44671 GCA_902168325.1 Peromyscus nudipes
GTTAGAGTTCAGCTCCAACTCTTTGGTGGGTAACCTGCACGACTATACCCACTGGCTGCCTCCCCCACTTCCCCTCCAACTGCAAATAGTGGACTTTGGGTTGAACGCAAGAGGAGGACTAACAGAAAGGAGAATGGATAGGAGGCTCCCAGAACTGTTCAGGCTCAGAAATCAGCCGTCTAAGAAACAAAAGCCACACGAAGCCAGTGTCTAATATCAAGACTGAGGTCTTGGCTCCCAGGAACCTTTCTCAGAGCTGCAAGGCACAGGGAAGGCAGAGGGCGTTCCAGGGGTGATTCCCCAAATGTCATCTTCCTTCCCAAGTCCATTAAGTGCTTTTACTCTCTACTCACACTTACACATTCGGGTGTTAAGTAGGTTTTGATTTATGCATGTGTTTAATACATGTCTTTAATATCTGCCCATAATTTTAGTCTTTCTCTTGAACTCCAAGCTCCCAGAAAGTGCAGACTGTGCACTAATTGAGCATCTTTCTCAGTGAAATGTCTGGCCCATTGCCACCTGGTGCTTTTAGATGATAATGATGACCATCAAGTTCCGATTCCTCACTGTGGCATTTCAGAATTTCCATCATCTGGTCTTTAGCCTGTTTCCTTCCCTGTACCCATCATTCTGTCTTAACACCCCATGTACTAGCCCAACTAGCTGACATCCCCCAGGCCTCTCATCGATGACTTAGCTACTGCTTTTATGGACACAGCCCTCTCCCCTTCCTTCCACCCCCTAAGGATCCACACCCAGCCCAGCTTTGGAGAGCTATTTCCAGAGCTGTTCCTTGACAGCTGTCCTGAGTCCTTGTGCAGGAGTGATCTGTGACTTGGCTTTCCTGTGACTTTCGTTCGACTTCTGATGGCAATCTTTACCTTTTACCGTGCATGGGCTGGCTTCCCGGGTAGGGCCCTGGGTCTCATCCACACCCCTCTCTGCACCCTTCACTCTAGGGATGGCGACCTGGGATTCAGCAAGTCCCACCTTGCTCTGAGTGTGTGTTTGCTCATCATCAGTATAGGTTGGACATAGTGGTCTCTAAGGCCCATGGTGGCTCCGGTCGGTCTCTAGCTCACTGAGTCCTAGATGAATACAAGGTTAGAAGGAGATCCATTCAACTAAAGAGAAACTTCAAGTTTTTGGATTGGTGAGGAGTTGGAAATTCATGTCGGTTAGTCCCAGGCCACCTGATTTTTCTCTCCCCATAAATGGAAATAGTAGTGAGTGAGTCGGAATAGATAGCACCAAGAGTCAATATCTGTTGCTCAGACCTGGCCTCGCCTCAAGTTCCCCTTCCACCCTTCTTGAGGCAAAGGTTTGGCTCACACTCTGGCAGTGGTGACTGACGCTGTCCTATGTGTACCAGGTCCCTCTGTGTGAGCTCAGGACTGTATGTACCATGACAGCCAGCAAAGGAGCAGCCTGGCCTGTACTGAGGCCTTAACCAATACCTATTTTTGGTAGTTAAATTACTAAGCATTTAGGGCTTTAGTACCCTGACAAATCCTTTTAAAATAGGCCCGACATTGTCTCCCCAGAGTGACTCAGCACCCCATACAGTAGCTGTGATTCACAAAAGTGTGGGCACCAAGGGCGTGTGGGTGCTTCTTGGAGGCTGTTCAGCTCTCCCTCCTGGAACCCAGAGGGGTCACAGCCAGGAGAGGCGGTACCCACACTCCATACCCTCAGGCTTCCGGAATACCACTTTCCTCACAGTTACAAGCTTCTGTGCTTTGCGCCAACCCTCCAAGGCAAGGGCATTTGTTGGGACAGCTTCAGAGCTGCAATGGAGTAGGGAGACACCCTGGAACTCTGATACCTCAATGTGGGGCAGACGTTGCCCTCAGGACTGGGAGGATGGGAATGCCCCATCTGGTAGAGGCCTAGCCAAGAGTCTCTGGGCTTCAGGCCCATCCAGGCTGCTGACTCACAGTGGGCTCAATTTCCTATGGAGGGCAGGCCCAGCTCTGGGAAGCCCTGAAGGCTTAGTGGTGTTGATGCCGCTACAGACTAGGGCCAGTGGGCAGGGAGAAAGCCCTGCTGGGCTACTGACATTTGGGCAGTGGAGTGGACCAGGGTGGGGGAGAGAATGAGAGGAGGAGGTAAGTTCCCACTCCCCATGTTTGCAGAGGCAGCTAGTTTGAGTGAGGATTTGGCGGGAGTCAGACAAGCCAGGACTAAGCCCAGCCTGCACGCTTGCTTCCAGAACTGCCGGGCCACACAGCTCTCAGATCCCGTAGCTGGGTTTAAGAGTTCCAGTTTCTCCATAGACTCTAACAGACAGGCTAAGAAGGTTCAAAACTGAGTACGCCGAGTTCATACATAAAAACTCAAGATCTGTTAGAACCTTGTATTCCACTTTCAGCTTCCTCTGCATCACAAGGACCCCAGAAGTCACTCCATCTTCTCCTTTATCTCATTACACAAATATGAGATGACCACCGTAAGTGTCCGCTTTCTACTGCCTCTCCAAATGCGGTGAGAATGAAGACCCAGAACGTGGGTGTACATTCAGAGGCTCCAGATAAAGTGCCGAGTCTTGGCACGGAACGGAGATAATGTTTAAAACGTCCTCAGAAATGTTTTTGTAGCCTCTAAGTTCTGTTTCTGTGGGGTGAGAAGCTGTGTGTGTGTGTGTGTGTGTGTGTGTATGTGTGTGTGTGTGTGTGTGTGTGTGTGTGTGTGTGTTTAGAGGTGGGCAGGGGAAGTTCAGTGCTTTGGGGAAAGGGTGCATAGTTGCCATCGCTGAGGTCTCACGGTCAAATTAGAGTTTTGTGAGTCCCCAAAGTGACAAGCTCAAAAGCCAGCTGCTAAAGAGGCAGGATTTTCAAAAGGTCTGGGAGCAGATACAGTTTCTGTGTGAGCGATCTCTACAAGGCAGGAAGAGGGCATGGGAAACCCCAGGCTTTATTTCTCCTGGTCGAAGGAGAAGAGGTAGAGGGAAGAGGTGGGACGGTCAGCTTAGCAGGGCACACACCTTCATCTCCCCAGCCAGGGCTGCAGTCTGGTGGGGGAGGTGTGCCCCACAGTTCAGGATACTCCAGTGCCTTGTTCAGTTTTGGGGGTCTGACCACTCAGAGATTCCCTATGCCAACTTAGGAGTGTCAGTGGCATAACATGGGCAATCTCTGCATGCTCCTAGGAGCGAATAAGGAATTTAGCTGAAAATCTAGCTGGGGAGCTTGGAGTAGGGGAGGGTGGAGAGTATGGCTAAGGCTGCTTGGTAGAGATGCCATACCTCAGGGACTTGTAGGGCCCAGAAGAAATCTTGCAGGGGCCATGCCAGAGACGGCTGAACCAGATGTCCGCTCACTGTGGCCACGTGCAAGCCTCCTGCAGGCCAGCAATTCCTAACCATAGCTGCCCAGAACTCTCACCTGTGGATGAGTTTCCCACACCCAGGCACCACACTCTTTTTGAAGCATTCATGTACATATGTGTCTCTGTGTGTGCATATGTGTGTTCCCGTGTGCACACCAGCTCATGTGCATGTGAACGCCAGAGGTCAATCTCTAATGTTGTTCCTCAGAAGTCATCACTTGGTTTTTGAGAGACGATCTCTCACAGGCCTGGGGCTCACCAGTTCGGCTATGTTGGCTGCCCAGAGCATCCCAGGAATCTCTTGCCTCTGCTTCTCTGGGATTACAAGCATGCTACCACACCTGATTTTTTTTTTTTTTTTAGGCGTGTGTTGGATCACACTCAGAGCTTCACGCTCATGTAGCACCATCAATGAATTGATTTATCTCCTCAGTCTCTGGTTTGGGTGTATTTTAAAGGCGTTCCTCTGGTTTATGAACCCTGGAAGCAAATCACTTTCTTTTGGGGAGAGAAATTCCTTTTGTCTCAGGGTGAGGAATGGGGCTCCCAGGTTACATTGTTTGGGGAATTGCACACTGCCAAGATTGTGCAGGTGTCGACTGGCACGTGAGTGTTCGCCTTTGAGCCTTGGGCACCTCACTGCCTGCCTCACTGTCCTTTCTAGGTGGTTTCTTCCCTGACCCAATCTGAAGAGGTAACCCTAGGCATTGAAAGGGACCCACAGATCATAGCAAAAGTTACAGGACCAAGAGATCATGGGGAAATGAATGGGCTTGAGAAGGCAGAGTTATTTATTTGTCTTTCATTTCTTTTTTTTTTTTTTTTTAATGAATAGACCAAATTATTACCTGTAGTGCTTTTCTGTTTCCCAGAGAGTGGCATGCCATGACTCTCAGCTGCCAAATACAGCTGAGTCATTCTTTCCAACTCGCCAAAGCCAGGACACTTTGGTTGAATTCACTGTGGGGGAGGGGAGGTAGAGCCGAGGTTCTTGAGAAAGGAATCCGAGTTACACCAACCGATGTGTTTTCATGTTCTGCTGCTCTGTTTCAGTTACAAAGAAAGAGAGTGTGTGCGTGCTTTTTTCCAAACGCCGTGTGGGTAGCTCTGGGGCCTCGAACAGCTCCTGGCTGCTCAGCACCCGTCTCACCCAGAGACAGGCTCGGTTGGCGCTGGTGACTCAGACTCGGGCACGATGGAAGACAGACTCTAGGGAGCATCAGGAACTGATTGGTTGGTGAGTGTGAGCTTGGGGTGTCTGTGAATGCCCCAGTGCTGTGCAGAAGTTCAGTTTCACACGCTAGAACAAATGGGTCCTTTGTGAATAATAACTGACCTTTGTTCCCTTCTGCCTGGCCTCCCCCGCACCCCTCCTTCCTTGCTGGTCTCAGCCAGGATCCTGGATGCTCTAGAAGGACCAGGAGTGGACATCTCTACCCATGGCAGAGCTGGGATGGGGGAGGTTGGAGAAGGGCCATGGCCTTTGGGAATGATGTTCTGCACTGTGTCAGAACATGGTGCCGGGGACAATCAGAGTCAATTGGAGAAGAACAGGAGGACACTGAGCCCTGATTGCCACCCAGGGTCCATCATACCCCTCTAGTCCTAAGTTACACATCCCCAAACCAGAACCAGTTGCTATTAAAAATGTAACTGGAGATCTAACTCTTTTCAGATCTGATGCCCTCGCCGGAGGGGCTGGTACAGAAGACCTGCCTGCTCTCTCAGCTCTGGCTAACATCCTGACAAAATAGAGTCCTTTCTTCCGGTTTCTGCTGAGAGCAGCAGCAGCAGCAGCAGCAGCAGCAGCAGCAGCAGCAATGATCCCTAAAACCCAACAGCGTCAACCCTACCTCATTTGCTGGGACCTATTAATCTCTTACAATAGCCAGCAGCTAACCCATCTGGCAGACATCTGGTCTTGATTTAATTAACTCGAGGAGCGAAAGAACATCGGGTAGGTAAAAATCTGTAATTAGCAATAATCTCTTCAGATTTTCTTTGTTGGGCCACTCCCTTCCCTCCCTCTTCAGGCAGTAGAAAAGGACTAGAAGGAACTAAAGACAAAGATAGTTGAATTCCTGCTTGAGTAATTGTTCCAGAAAACCCTGCAAAAAAAAAAAAAAAAAATTTGCTGGCTGTTTAACTCAGCAATTTGAATTCGCCTTTAGGAACATCATCAAACTGTGAATGCTTTGATCTCGTGAATGCTTTTGTCAGGAAGGAAAACCACGGGCACCCAGCTCCTAGGCTATGCTGCCACACGGCTTGGAAGCTCTTGGCAAACAGCCAGGAGTAAGAGGTTGGGGGTGGGGGTTGGGGTGGGGGCAGGAGGAAGCAGCCAGATGCCTGGGAGTGAGTGTCATAAGAGGAGCCAGGAGGCCAGGACACACCCCTTCATTTTCTAGTCCATAAAATAAGGAGGTGGGGCGGCATGCGGTCTAAATTCTAGGTCCTGCCTTCCCAGCCTCAGAAGCTCTGTAATTTTTATTTTTTTATTTTCCTTCTAGGAAAAAGAGATCTCTTCCTACACCACAGACCTGGAGGTGCGGTAGGTTAAGCAAGGACGAAGGCAAAGGAGGGAATATGAAGGAAGATGGCTGCCTGCTCCGCAGGCTTATCAAAACATTTAAGAAAAGATGAGCAGGATTAAGAGACTCCTCTGAACAGTGGCACATCTCGGGTAGGTTTTAGGCCCTGTGGCCACAGAGGAGAGCAAATTTAACTTGCCTCTGGGGGGTTGTGGGGCACCTGCGACCTCAGCCATAATGAGCATCATATGTTCAATAGCATTCCAAACCACAGGGGGCTTAGGCAGGCCCCCACATTAAACCATTGCCGCTGCCTCCCTCCTGCGGCCATGCTGTTCTGTGCGAAGGAGGGCAGAACCAGAGCAGCATGGGCAGTGAGCTCTTCATGTCTTCATTCACACATTCATCCCACAGATGTTCATACCTACCGTGGAGGGACTTTCCCTGGGGAGACGAAAAGAAATATCTAGAATATCTGTTTACCTCCGATAGAAAGGGTACCAACAAACCACAGATCTCACCCAAAACCAGATTGGTGAATTGAGGAGTTGATCGGAGCTATTTACAGGACCATGAATGACTTCAAGGTAGCCACACCACTGAAGAGTCCCACCCAGAGCTCGGAAAAACCTAGAAGCTGCTCCAATGAAGAGACCTTTGGGTAGTTTACAGCAGCCTTGCTATCGAACAGTCTTACCCACACACTGCTTACCTTTATATAACCTTGGGAGTTGCAGGGCCTCATCAGGATCCCAGGAGGAAATAACAGGCTGGATTTCATGAGGGTCTCCTGTGGACATGTATAGATGCTCTGACTGAAGGCAGCCATGGGCATGCCCACTGTGGAGAAGATAGCTAAGACAGCCGGGCCTCAGGGTGGCGGGAGCTGACGAAAGCACAACACAGAGGCTCAGTGGTTCTGAGTGTTCACTTTTGCTGCTGTGGCATTCTTGGTTTGTGTGTTAGATTGGCAACAAACTCACCCGCCGGGAGACGTATCTTCTAGCTGTTAATGAGCCTGGCTAACCATCAGAAAGACTTGCTGCTTCTGCCTGTAGAGTTCCTATTCTCCTTCAAGGTCAATGCCATGCGACCTCCTCTGGAAAGCATCTTCGGGTCTCTCTCCTGTTCACACAGAGCATTTGGTCCAACTCAACTGACATGCAATCACACCACTTTTTACTTTCTCCTTTATAGTAGTAGTTCCTTTGCAAGGCACAGGCAAGACAAGCATACTGGCCGCCATTACACGTGACGGTTAGTCAGGTGTATGAAGGGGTTGTCCTGTTCCATTGGGTCTCTTCTGGTCTCTAGGAATTCAATTCTGCGGACTTCTCTTCCTGGTTTTCAGTTCTCATGCCATCCTGAGTCTTTTCTCTGGATGTACTTCCTAGGTTACTCTGATCTGGAACAGTGAACATCCTCCCTTGTTCTGAATATTCTCGTGGCTTCAGTACAGTTAAGACCACACGGTTGCCTTCATAACTCCATACCGTGGATTCCCATTAAATGTGGAGTCAATGTCACTCCAGCTACATCTAACTGCACTGTTCCCCATATAGGTGATTATTGTTTAATTTAACTCAAGCTCGGGACTTTGTATTTCTCTATACCTGACTGCAGGTGGGAAAGCTTTCCTCCTTTGAAACTGTGAAGGAGGTCTGAGTCTTCTGTGAGATGTGGAATCATGAGCGTGAGCCCAAATGCATGTCATGCTCTGTGGCTTGGCCTGTGTCCTTAGCCCTGTGCCCAGAGAAGTATGATTACTTCCAGCACTGGCAGCCCTGAGGGATTGCTCATTGTTGTGGAATCACAGGCTGGGTTTATTTTTATAACAAGTATTTACTGCCGAAGAGCCTAGTCGAACCTCCTGGGTTTCATAACTCTTCCGGCTCTATTACAATGCCAGCGTGGTTCCTACTCTCTCGGGTCCCGGAGAGATGCCTGCTGGGAGCCATAGCATCAGGTTAAAGGTCAGAGTCAGGCATCTGAGCTCAAGGCTCAGGGCACAGCGGGATCCTTCTGGGGAAAGGTAGAGTCATCTCATCCCCAAATAAATGGGAAGAGAAGACAGGGCTTGCAATCTGGCCAGTGCAAGGGAGCCAGCACCTGCTTATGTACAGTCATTGGCACTGGATCCATCTAGGGACGGATAAATTCATTCTAGTGCCCAGTACTCAATTGTCAGTTGGCTCCTGATTCTCCAGCTTGTTTGTACTGACCCCTGAGAGGCTTGGGGGGTGGCGCGGGGAGTGGGGGAGGGAGACAACAGAACCCTCTCTCTCTCATGACTCCATACTTTCCTTTTGTTCAAATACCTTCAGTGGTTCATGTTACCTGGATCCTTGTCACTCTCTGGATATAATTGATGTGTGTGTGTGTATATGTGTGTGTGTGTGTGTGTGTGTGTGTGTGTGCGTGCAAGTGGAGGGCAGAGGATGATATTAGGTGACATTCCTCAGGAGCTTTCCACTTCGTTTTTTGAGACATGTGCTGTCTATCATTAGGACCTGAGACTCACCGGTTCAGCTAGGCAGGCTGGCCAATGAGCTGCAGGGATTTGCCTGCTTCTGCTTTCCCAGTGCTGGGGTCACGAGCTTGCCACTGGGCACGAACTTAGGTCTTCATGCTTCTGGGTGGTATTCCGTATGGTGGGGAGGATTCTCTACAACAGCCATGCTTTCAGTCTCCAACATATGAAGCGTATAGCAAATAAAAGTAAGGGGACAAATGGCACGTGGCAGATAGAGGGGCAGCAGCTAGCTAGCGCAACATCAAATCAGGCACAACAGAGACAACTGGACTGGAATAGCCTGATTGAAAGAGCAAAGAGACAACACCATCAAATCAGAAAGCAAATGAGGAAGGCACATTGAGGCAGCCAGCTGCAGTTCCTGATTGAGAGCTTTCTTTCCATGGATGAGCTTCCTGCTTCCTGTTCCCACCGCAGGCATTTTTATATCGTGGGATAAACAATAGTAACTTCTGTTGAAAACGTTTTACCCTCTGGCTGTTCTCAAGGGCACAACATTTTTTTTTTTTTTAATACCCTTAGATGTTTGTTGTTTTTCTTTCTCCCTGTTAGAGAGTTATGGGGCCAGCTTGCTCCAGGACAGCCAGTTCTAGAGGACACTTTGAGACAAACATGGTTGGGTCTGAAATGGTGTAGTGGAGAAGGAGGGCAAGGGGGGGGGGGGAAGAAAGGGTATCTATTTTACTACAAGAGCCAACGTCCCAGTAGGCTTAAAGAACATATGACAGTTTACTAGTGTATTTTATATTACTCTTGGCTCTTTAATTGTTTATAGGTTGTATGTGTGTGTGTGTGTTATAGGACATTCTCAACTCTTTTATTCTTGACAACTTTTTGGGAATAAAATTAGTGTAAATACAGGAGGATTGACTTAATACAATTTGGACCCCCCCCCCCCCAAAAAAAAAAGAGTTTCCTGGAAAGGCTCTGTTGGTCTTTGAAGCCCTAACCTTTCTTTTGTCTTGATAGCTTGGTTATTTAATACTTTGCTGCAAGATCTTTTATTTATTTATCTTTCTTAGTGTTTTAAATCTTACCATTTTATCTTTTTTTGTCTTTTGTGCTGAGGTATGGGAACAAACCATTAATGCTAAGATTTTAACTCACACTTTTATTTTTATCATAATATCCCCTCCTCAAAGAATTGGGACCCAGTTCTTTTTTGTTTCCCTTCTCTTCCTCCTCCCCCTCTTCATAAGCTCCTCCCCCTCTTTGTGAGCTCCTCCCCCTCTTCATGAGCTCCTCCTCCTCTTCGTGAGCTCCTCCCCCTCTTCGTCTTCATGATTATATAAATGTTTAGCCTACAGTTATGTCTGTGTACCACATGCATGCTCGGTGCCCACTGAGGTCAGAAAAAGGCTTCAGATCCCCGGGACAAGAGTTATAGGTTGGTTGTAAGCAGCCATGTGGGTGCTGGGAATCGAACCCAGGTGGGAACCAGTCCTTTAGGGCATGGGGCAATGATCACTGTGGCTACTTTTCAGCTGCGTGGATGGTCCTTCCTCAGGGTTCATGCTAAGGAAGCGTGGGGTGTGTGGTGTCCAGGGCCAGGAACTTTAGGTGATCCAACAACCCTTGGTAGAAGGAGGTGGCCAAAGACTCTAGACAGCATTATTCAAAGGTTTAGGGCCTGGTATCTGGAAGACATCAGTCATACATGAATAAAGACCAAAGACACAAAGTCAAAATTGAAATAGTAAAGTCCAGTGTAGGTATGATGGGTCAGGAACAATTTGTTGAATTTTGAAAGGCACAAACTTGTTTAGCCATTAAGTGGTAATGTAGAAGAGGCCCAATGAAGGTTCTGTCTGTTGGGCACAGGTGAGTGGCATGGGCCACGTGGCAACCATTGCTGCTTGACCAAGTTCCAGCACCCTTTTACTTTTATTTTTAATGATTCTCACTGTGTGTTATGGGAGTTCCTTTTTCCTTTGAGAAATCATGTGTGGGCTTCAGTAGAGTGTGAGGATGTATACAAAAGCAGCCTCTTTAAATACAATAATTCTTTGGAAGATCCCCACCACCATGGAACCATATAGCGTGATAACTCCGCCTACTCCCACACAAGTTAACAGCAAGCCCCACCCCAGCTCATGTGCCCCCTTTCTCCCATTTAATCCTTTGTGCAATTGTAGAGTATAAAATGTGTGGCTTTTTTTCAATAAAGTGGCAGCCATCCTGAGTCCCCTTCAGATCTTGTTCCCTCGCTGACTCCACACCTCCCTTTGGGAGCCGCACCCCGCTGGAGCTGGACTAGGGCAGTTAAGTCATCATAACGTTATGGAGACACTTCCCAGGGGGATGATTTTAATAGTAGGCACTATGAATCATGGGTCTATAGCTTTGCTCATCTGAAGTTGACCTTCGGGTCTCATTTGAAGAGAAAAATCTAAGTTCTCAATTTGTTCATTGTTCCAGTGGGCTTTTCCTGCTTCTCATTGTGAATATCTTCTAAAAAGTAGAGTTTAATCCTGAGTAAGTGAGTCTAGTTAGTAATCTCTGAAGTTGGATAGATGGTCGAGTGTCATATGCTTTTGATTTTCTGAGGGGTGTTTTTAGACCGTGTATGTGGCCACAGATTAACAACTTATTATTATTATTATTATTATTATTATTATTATTATTATTATTATTATTATTGTCAGTTGAGACTCCCAGGGTTACACTTAGGGATGCAGAAGGAGCCCCTGGCTTCCTTATATTTTTTTCCTCCACCAGCTGGGCTATCTGGAAGTACCTATCTTGTTGACCATGTGGCTTCCTCTGGAAGCATAGGGAGCATGACCCTGCTGTGGGATGTTCTGTATGGCAAATATGTTGCTAATAAAACACTGATTGGCCAGTGGCTAGGCAGGGAGTATAGGCGGGACTAACAGAGAGAATTAAAAGAACAGGAAGGCGGAGGGAGACACTGCCAGCCACCGCCAGGACAAACAGCATGTAAAGATGCCGGTAAGCCACGAGCCATGTGGCAAGGTATAGATTTATAGAAATGGATTAATTTAAGATATAAGGACAGTTAGCAAGAAGTCTGCCACGGCCATACAGTTTGTAAGCAATATAAGTCTCTGTGTTTACTTGGTTGGGTCTGAGTGGCTGTGGGACTGGCAGGTGACAGAGATTTGTCCTGACCATGGGCCAGGCAGGAAAACTCTAGCCATATGACCCTCTCCATGGACTCCCCTCCTTGCAGGCTATGTACTGGTTAGAGGACGGAGAATCCAATCTCTGGAGATTCTCCAGCCTGTGGGTTCAAGAGGACAGGTGATTTATTGAAATAGAGGGGCTTCTTCATCTCCTGGTTCTGCTCTTGGAAGGCGAGGGCCCCCAGCGCCGGCCGTTTCTCCCATTTGTCTCTTTTTATTTTCATTAACATAAGCCTCAGAGCTTTAGCTGTTGACTCCAGTCTCGTGCATTTAACTTCTAACATGTAGATAAAGCTTAGAGAAAAAAAATGTAAGTAAACCCTGCTTTTTTTTTTTTTTCTTTTAAGACTCATTTTTCCCCTGTGGTTAAAAACCAGCAAATTTAGCAAAACACAAATAATGGTCTTAATTAAACATAACTTTTTTTCCTAGCCAGCTTTGGTGAATGTAACTGAAAGTAGATCAAATGAGTTAGGGGAGATGGTTCATGGTCGAGAGTGTGTCCTGCTCTTGTAGGGGACCTTAGGTTGGTTCCCAGCATCTACCATGGGTGGCTCACAACTGCCTGTAACTCTATCATAAGGGATTGTGCTGTGGAATATTATTTTAAGATGTGTAACATTCATTTGTGCTGTGGAACATTTGTTTAATGATGCAAAGATGTGTTGCATTCCTTTATGTTGCATTTGTTTAACTCTGTGAAGCTGTGTTACTGTGCCTGTCTAAAACAACTGATGGTCTAATAAAGAGCTGAACGGCCAATAGTGAGGCAGGAGAAAGGATAGGCAGGGTTGGCCTGCAGAGAGAATAAGTAGAAGGAAAAATCTGGGGGGAAAAGGAAGAAGGAGCAAGGGAACAAGGAGAAGAGGATGCTAGGGGCAGCCACACAGCCACCCAGCCACGCAGCCACCCAAACACACAGCCACCCAGCCACACAGCCACCCAGCCAGCCACAGAGTAAGAGTGAAAGTAAGATATACAGAAGAAAAGGAAAAAGACCAGAGGCAAAAGGTAGATGGGATAATTTAAGAAAAGCTGGCTAGAAACAAGCTAAGCTAAGGTTGGGCATTTATAAGTAAGAATAAGCCTCTGTGTGTGGTTTATTTGGGAGCTGGGTGACGGGCCCCCCAAAAGAGCAAAAACAACCAACAACAGGATTGGACACCCTCTTCTGGACTCCACAGGCATCTGCACTCACGTGGGAACATACCCCCCGCACAGTCACACACATATACGTAACTAAAAAGAGAAGAATTTAAAAAGCAGTAGGTCAGTAACTTAAGAGACCTATAGATTTAAATAAAGGATTTATATTGGTGTGTGGAATTTTGACCTTAGGAGTTAATGACTTTTAATCATCATAAAACTCACGTAACCATTCCTATACCATCTCCAAGCTTTGTCCCCTACAAACCTTGTGTGACGTACTTAGAACTTCTGTAACCTGC
>CABHPH010149489.1:0-44001 GCA_902168325.1 Peromyscus nudipes
GTGGTCATGTACATCGCTGCAGTATGTCAGTCTCCCCCCATTCCCAAGCTTCTGTATCTGACCTGTTGACTGTCAAGAATGCTCATTGAAGTAGCAGTTAGAAGTTGGCCATGACGTCATCTTCTCATTGTGAAGTAAGTTTTGATTTGTTGATCTAATTCTTTATGGTAGAGAGACTTTGGATGGAAATATGAAGCTAGTTGTGCCCCTTGGTAGATTTAAAGGCATTTCTTCCTCTGTAAATCTTTATCTAGTTAGATACGCCTACAGAACTTTGTGGAAAGACACCGAGTCTTTGTTTCCTTGAGAAAAGCCAGGCTGGATTCCAGGACAGTTTTCCAGTATGTTACCATTTCTTTTCAGGATGGAGCAGAAATGTTCATTAAAATGCTAAGTAGGTATTAATTATATCAAATTTAACAGGTTTAAATCTGTATTTTTATTTTACCTCCTGACTGACTGGTTTCCTGCGTGTCTGACTTCTTTTCTCCACTTTGTTTCTTTCTGTGTTTTGAAGCCACACATGAATCTTAACTAAAACCATTTGTCTTAGTCCCGAGCTCGATTGTAAGTGCTGTGTTTTTTTTATCCCAGTATTCTCCATGTTAAACACTGGTTAATGCTGCAGAGGAAACTGAGGAATAAGTCGTTGTGATTTGGTTGGCTCTTTGGGTTCTCATGGTGGCCATTACTCTGGAACACGGGCTTTGAGTCATACAGGCTTGGGCTTGAGTTCCTTCCTATGTTAGCTCCAGTTTATTGGCCAGGTGACACTGGGAAACTGTGAAATGTCCATGAATCTGTTTGCTTATGTTTAAAATGACAACAGGAAGCTGGGTGGTAGAGGTGCACGTCTCTAATCCCAGCACTTGGAAGGCAGTGGCAGGCAGATCTCTGTGAGTTCGAGGCCAGTCTGGTCTATAGAGCAAGTTCTGGGACAGCCAGAGCTACACAGAGAAACGCTGTCTTGGAAAAACAAACATACAAACAAAATGACAATAATGTACTTAACAGCTTTTTGCCATGCTGTGGTTGAAGCCAGGGCCTTGGGCATGCTCT
Source organism: Peromyscus nudipes (assembly GCA_902168325.1). Taxonomy (NCBI): domain Eukaryota; kingdom Metazoa; phylum Chordata; class Mammalia; order Rodentia; family Cricetidae; genus Peromyscus; species Peromyscus nudipes. The sequence goes on from CABHPH010149489.1 coordinate 1,060, forward strand.
ACCACCCCACCCATTTTTCTTTTTTGAAATAGGGTTTCACTAAGTTACTTAGACTGGCCTTGAACTCACTCTGTGGCTTTGGACAGGCATTGACCTCAGAGTCCTTTTCAATATGAGGTTTCTCTGTATAGCCCTCGCTGTCTTGGAACTCACTCTGTAGACCAGGCTGGCCTCTGTCTGCCTCTGCCTCCCGAGTACTGGGACCTGAGTCTTACAGCAGCCTTCCAGTTAGCTGGAATTCCAGGTCTACATCATCAATCTGGCTCCTCCTAAGCTACTGCTGGAACCTTTCTTGCTTTGTTGCCTCAGTAATCTCTCCTCAGAAGCGCCCCCCCAAACTCTGGCAGATTACTGAAAAGGTATTAAAGCTGGGCATGGTAGTGCACACCTTTAGAGGCAGAGGCAGAGACAGGCAGATTTCTGTGGATTTGAGGCCAGACTGGTCTACATAGTTCCAGGGCAGCCAGGGCTGCATAGTCAAACCATGTCTTGAACTCCCCCCTCCAAAAAAGGCCACTACAAACCATAAACAACTTTTGGGGTTTTATCCCCGCCCCTGTTAAAACTAAATGTGCCTTGATGAGTAGAGGCGTGGTTTGGTTGTTAAGTGCTGGCCCATGAAAGCAGAGGGCTCTTAAGTTCATGTCACCAGAAACCCAGGCATGGTAGTACCCACCAGGAATCCTAGCACTGGGGAGGTAGAGACGGGAGAGTCACTGGAGTTCTCTGGGCAGCTAGTCTGCCCACACAGTGAGAGATCCTATGTTCAAAGAAGAGAGGTAAAGCGAGAAGAGGAAGCTACTGAATACCGATCTCTGGCTAACATACGCATGCCTTCCTCCCCTCCTTCCCCTTCCTTTCCTTCATCCTCTCTCTAGAGCAGAGGTTCTCAACCTTCCTAACGCTGTGACCCTTTAATACAGTTCCTCATGTCGTGGTGACCCCAACCATCAAATTATTTTGTTGCTACTTCATAACTGTAATTTTGCTACTGTTATGAATGTAATGCAAATATCTGATATGTAGGATGTCTGATATGCAACCCCTAAAGGGGGTCCTGTCCCAGAGGTTGAGAACATTTATTTGGAAAGTAGAGTGAAAAAAGTCATGACCTCCAAAGTAGCTGTATTTCATTTTTTTAAAATTGTTTTTTGTTGTTGTTTTTGTTTGTTTGTTTGTTTGTTTCGGTTTTTCGAGACAGGGTTTCTTTGTGTAGCTTTGCACCTTTCCTGGAACTCACTTGGTAGCCCAGGCTGGCCTCGAACTCACAGAGATCCGCCTGCCTCTGCCTCCCGAGTGCTGGGACCAAAGGCGTGCGCCACCACTGCCCGGCTTGTATTTCATTTTTAATGCATAGCTGAGGTATAGTGTTTGTTTAAGGGCTGCACATAGCATAGGTATTTTTCCTTCACGGTTATTATTTCTTTATAAAAAAAAAACTTTATACTGCCTTCATTTTTATGTGTAGAGTGTATATATGTGTGTTGTTGCACATGTACTGGCTGGAATCATTTCTCTTTCTATCATGTAGTTCCCAGAGATTTAATTAAGGTTGTCAGTCTTAGCGAGAAGTAACCTTTACACATTGAGCCGTTTCAATGACCTGTGATTATCATTTCTGATCTGTCTGTGATGTCATGTGGCAATACAGACTGCCAATACTGAGAACTTGTGTGGGGGGTTTTCCTGCTACAAAATCTGTGACGAATATACTTCAGTTTTCTTCGTGCATTTGTACTCTTTCCTTTTGCCGTATGTTAAAGAATTGCATTGCTTGCTCTTTTAAACAGAATTAGATGGTGTAGGAATAGCTTTCAGAGGTGAGGGGGCCAAGGCTAAACCGTCCAGATACTGAAGAGGAATTTTTCTTTTTTAAATTTATTTATTCTTATTTTATGTACATTGGTGTTTTGCTAGCATGTATGTCTGTATGAGGGTGTCAGATCTTGGAGTTACAGACAGTTGTGAGCTCCCATGTGGGTGCTGAGATTTGAACCAGCAGTCCTCTGGAAGAGCAGTCAGTACTCTTATCTACTGAGCCATCTCTTCAGCCCTGACGAATTTCTGTATTCAGTTGAATCTTGGGCATGGTCATCACACATTTACTTACCATTCTTTAAAAAAACATTTACTGTGCCAAGAACACCACAAGAAAACCCACAGAATCAGCTAACTTGGACTCACAGGGCTCACAGAGACTGAACTGCCAACCAGAGAGCTTTCATGGGACTGACATAGGCTCTCTGCACATATGTGACAGTTGTATAGCTTGGTCTTCTTGAGGGACTCCTAACAGGGAGCAGGGGCTGTCTCTGACTCTACTACCTGCCTGCTCTGGGACCCTGTCCTCATCCAGCCTTCATAGGAGAGGAGGTGCCTAATCTCACTGCAACTTGATATGCCGTGGCTGGTTGATATACATGGGACGCCTTCACTTTTCTGAAGAAAAAAAAAAAAAAAAGGAATGGATGGGGGAGGGAAGGGAAACTGTGATCAGGCTGGGAAAAAAATTAATAAAAAAATCTTTAGATTAAAAAAATTAATTAATAAATCTCAAAAAGTGTTTTTACTAGGGCCTGGGGAGATGGTTCCACGTTAAAGAGCAGGTATTGCTTGTCCAGGGGACCCTGGTTTGATTACCAGCAAGCACCACATCGATGACAACTGTCTGGAACTCCAGCTCCAAGAGGCTTCTCTGGCCTCTGCTGGCACCTGTACTCATGTTCACATGCCTACACAGAAAGCACATACAGAATTTAAAATAGGAAAATTAATTTTTAAAAAAATTACTAGCTAGGCCTGGAGAGATTGCTCAGTGATTAAGAGCTCCTCCAGAGAACCCGGGCTTGATTGATACTGTGCATCCACGTGGCAGCTCACAACCCACTGGAACTCCAGTTCCAGGGGACCTGGCATCTTCTAGACTTCACAGACATGCACATAATGCACAGACATACATGCAGGCAAAGTACTCCTACACATAACATTTAAAATGTTTTGTTTGGTTTGTTTTTGTTTTTCGAGACAGGGTTTCTCTGTCTGCATCCTGGAACTTGTTCTGTAGACCAGGCTGGCCTTGAACTCACAGAGATCCACCTGCCTCTGCCTCCTGAGCGCTGGGATTAAAGGGGTGCGCCATTAACACCCAGCAAATGTTTTTAAATTAAAAATAATTATTGGAACCAGATGGTGGTCACAGCACACGTTTTTAATCTCAGCACGCAGGAGGTAGAGGCAGATGGATCTCTCAGTTCGAGGCCAGCCTAGTCTACAGATTGGAGTTCCAGGACAGCCAGGGCCATTCATTACAGAGAAACTCTGTCCCAAAAAACTAAAAAAAAAAAGAAAAGAAAAGAAAAGAAAAAAAAAATACTGGAGCTGGTGAGATGGCTCCAAGGTAAAGCTCCTGCCACCGAAGCCTGGCCACCTACCTGTATTGGATCCTTAAACTCAAATAAAGGATCCACAGATCTCTGTCTCCACATGCATATGCCCGCTGCTAATAGTAGTAGCCGTAGTAATAAAGCTATTTACTGATTTATTATAAAGGACTTTACAAAGGATGGAAAGGAGCTTCCATGTGTCAAGTCTCTGTCTTTGATTTTGGGAAGCTGTCTATGGTACTGATTCGGTTGTGGGAGAGTCCAGCTGAGGGTCTCAGATCTACAGTGTGATAGTTCAGATAGTTGGCCGCAGGTGTCATGGGACAAGTGGACACTGACGTTTGTGCCCTGTTGACTTAGAGCGCACTACCTACCATCTTCCACCCTGCGTCCACAGCCATTCCTGGTGAGGTGTCGTGACTCCTCAGGTGCTTGCTCAGTGCTCCCTGTGGTCTGAGTGACTGCACTCTCCATCTTTACTCACTGAAGAAGGTGGCCTTCTTTAGCCCACCGTGGCATCCATGACTGAGAGGGCGGGCTAGTGGGCTGTGTTAGGAGTGGGATCAGGCTTGTGAAGGTGCCTTACTCCATTTCCCAAGGCTTGATGGTGCTTTTTTTTTTTTTTTTTTTTTTTTTTGCCTTGCAGGTAATTAAATGCTTGTCTTGTGGACCTGGGCTTGGCTGGAATGTGCAAGGGTCTTGAAGATCCTTCTGTAGCTTCCTTCTGCTGAACCATTAAGAGAAGATGGCAAAAGTCAGCATAACTAAAGACCTCATTCGTAGGCAAATCAAGGTGAGCGCAGCCCAGACCACCAAACCAGCACATTAGGCCCTTGGTTCTCCTAGAGCAGCGCTTTCAACCTTCCTAACCTGCGACCCTTTGACACAGGTCCTCATGTGGTGACCTCCAACGATGATAAAATTATTTTCCTTGCTACTTCATGACTGTAATGTTGCTACTGTTGTGAATCATGATGAAAATCTCTGTGTTTTCCCATGGTCTTAGGAAATCCCTGTGAAAGGATCATTCCATCCCCAAAGGGGTTGGGACCCACAGGTTGAGAACCAATGCCCTATAGTCATTTAAAGATACCCCTCCCCCCCAAAAAAAAACCAAAAAAAACCAAAAACAAAAAAAAAAAAAAAACAGAACAAACAAAAAGCCAGGTCTAGAGTGGTGGACTTACTTAAAGTCACATAGCTTGCTAGCAGCAGACTGAGGATAGAATCAAGGTGTCCTGTCTCCTCGAATTTTTTCAAGTAATTCATGGAGGCTCCCCGTCTCCGTGTTTGTACCGCCATTGCTAAGATTCATACAGGATGGTGAGCCATCAGTATAGAGAAGCTGTCAGTGTGGGGTGCACACAAGAGTGTGAGTAACGGCCTCCTCACTGCTCCAGCTGCTAAGTTGCAGACATGCTGGAAACTAGAGTACAGCGTGAGGGGTTCTCCTTGAGGCTCCCCTGCACTGTAGCCTGTCCTCTGCAGTTCGAATGTAAAAGGCAGCGATGCCTGTGAGATGAGTGAATGACTGGGCACTTGGGTTCAGTTAGTGAGAGCTCCAGGGAGACTCCTGTACGGGAGCCATAGAAGCTGAGAAGAGTTTCAAGCATAGCGTCGTGCCTCTGGTCAGAACCCCAAGCTGGAACCAGTGGCTTCCTAGTCCAGTGCCCTGAGTAGTGGGACCGCCTGAAGACTTGTCATTTTGTTTGCCTGTGCGCTACTGTTTCTGATAAGTGATGGTTAAGTGAAAAGTTAAATGCTAGAACTCTTTTAAACTAAAGAAATTAAATTGCATAGCAGCCAGTGGGATGTGGTGGTGCATACCTTTAATCTCAGCCCTCAGAGCAGGTGAATCTCAGTGAGTTCAAGGCCAGCTTCAGCTACCTAATGAGTTCCAACTAGGGCTTCATAGTGAGACCCTCTTTTCAAAAATAGAATTATGTAGCATTTGGTACATAGAATTTCATCTGGATGAGCTGGATGAACTGAGTGTAATGGATGCCTTGATAGGAACCAGGTGCTTGGTGTACATTAGCCTGTGTGTTTGTCTATTTTACCTTGTATCATTGAATCCTTTTAGGCTTGTTTTTATGAGGTCTTTGGGGATTTTATTGGAGTGGGTGGCCCTTAGACAAGGAACTATTTTTTAGAGGCTCAGTATCAAGTAGGTCATTTTTGTATATGTATATGTGTGCCCTTACAATGTATATCCTTACAGATATGCCCTTCCATCTGAACTATGCAAACATTCCCTGTTTGTTTGGTTTTTTTTCAATTCTTTGTTGTCTTTTCTGTTTCTTATTGTGCTGGCATAGGGTTGAATATTGAGAAGTTAGATATATTGGAGATTGAGAGGTGGCTCAGTGTGTTTAAAGCACTAACTGTTCTTCCAGAGGGCTTGGGTTTGATTCCCAGCATCTGAGTGGTGGTTCACAGCCATCTACATTTCCAGTTCCAGGGGATCCAACACCCTCTTCTGACCTTCAGACACCAGGCATGCACATGTTGCACAGATGTACATGGAGACAAAATATCCATTCACATAAAATAAATTTAAAAAAAAGAAAGATAGATATTAAATAATACTGAATCAAAGAAACTACAGCTTTGTTTTTGTCCTCCAGGAACGGGGTGCCCTGAGCTTTGAACGGCGATATCATGTCACAGATCCATTTATCCGGCGGCTAGGCCTGGAAGCAGAGCTTCAGGTAAGAGATCCAGTTTGCATTGTAGACCTGCACAGCCTGTTTCCCATCCTCTGTGTATGTGGTGCTGGGGTTAAAGGTGTGCGCCACCACATTTAGCTAGGTTTTTGTTTTTTTAATTAGGTGATGGGTCTGTTCATGTGTGTGCAGGTACTTTTGGGTGCCAGAGGCATCAGAATCCCCCTAGAGCTGGAGTTACAGGCAGTTGTGAGCCACCCTATGGGTGCAGGAACTGAACTCGGGTCCTCTGTGTGAGCAGAATGTACTTCACTACTAACTCATCTCTCCAGTCTCTAATTTTTTTTAATATTGTTCTTTTTTTTGTTTTGTTTTGTTTTTTTGTTTTATTTTGTTTTTTCGAGACAAGGTTTCTCTGTGTTGTTTTGGTGCCTGTTATGGATCTCAATCTGTAGCCCAGGCTGGCCTCGAACTCACAGAGATCCTCTTGGCTCTGCCTCCCAAGTGCTGGGATTAAAGGTGTGCACCACCACCGCGCGGCTGTTCTTAAATTATATGCATTATACAGTCATCCTTGATACACTTGGGGGATTTTTCTGAACTTCCTACAGGTACAAGTATCTTCAAATGCTCAAGGTTTTTGTATGAAATGATGTGTCATTTGCATATAACCTACAAACATACTCCTGAACACTTCACAACATCTCTAGATTGTTTTTAATACCTAATACAATGTAAATGCAGTGCAAACAGTTATTATACTGTATTGTTTCAGGATAATGATGAGGAAAAAATGTTTTTCCGTGTTCAGCACAGATGCTACTGCCTTTAATCTGACTCTTGTTTTCCCTCTGCCTGGCTGAGTCTACCCATAAAGAACCTGCTGGAGCCAATTGCATCTATAGCTCACCTTCTCGGTTTGCCTTTGTTGCCCTTCTCTTGTTACTGGTTTTGAAACAGTATTTATTTGTAGCCTAGATTAGCCTTGAATTTACTTAAATGTACCCTAGACTGTTCTTGAACTTCTGACCCTTGTGCTTCCGAGTCCTGTATTGGAATTGCAGATATTCCAGGCCTGGTGTCGATTGCCTTTTATTTCCTTTCTGTTTCTTGTGCAACTTGAGCATAAATTCAAATTAGACTGAGTCAAGTTGGTATGTCAAAGAAGCTCCATAGCCTTTATGTAAACTGTAGCATGGAAGTGGCAAAGTGGGCCTTAAAATTTTTTATATGGGTGCTGGAGAGATGGCTCAGAGGTTAAGACCACCAGCAGCTCTTCCGGAGTTCAGTTCCCAGCATCCACATGGTGGCTCACAACCATCTGTAATGAGATCTGGTGCCCTCTTCTGGCCTGCAGTCATACATGCTGCATACATAATAAATAAATAAATCTAAAAAAAATATATATTTATATATGTCTGTGCTGCTGTGAACATTCATGCAAACATTTTTGTGTAGAGATAAACTTTTAGATCTCTTTGTGTACCCGAGATTTCCGTGGGAATTCATTATTGTTGTTGTTTTCTTGAGACAGGATTTCATAGTATACCCCAAAGCTACCCTTGAATTTCAGACCCTCCTGTCTGAGCCTCCTAGGGCTGGGATTAGACACGCCCCACAGGCACACCAGGGTAGCTATTTAGTTTCTCTTTTGAGTTTTTACATTTATTTAGTGTGGGGGGGTGTGGATGGGTGGGGCACACATACCTGTGGAGGTCAGATGGCAACGTGAGGGAGTCATTTCTCTCCTTTCCTATTGGTCCCAGGGATCAAACTCAGGTCACAGGCTGGCAGAGGGGTCTCTCTCCACACCGAACTTCTCTCCTGCCTGTTTTTCTCCTTTCTCACTTCGGCTTCCAGTGTTATATTTATGTCATCATTGCTGATTCAAGGTCATGAAAATTTAGGGTTGTGTTTTCTTCCAAGAGTTTGATTGTTTTGGAGAGTAGGTGAAGGTCTTTGATCCATATGTATGTATATGTAAACAAAATTCAGTAAGGAAAGCCATTAAGGTGTAGGATCGCAAGAATAAGGTCCCTAAGGGGGATCCAACTTCATTCTTAAGGTTTTGATGGTGAGCCCAGCCTTTAATACTGAGGCTTCTCTCCAGCCTGACACTGTATTCTTTGGTTGTTCATGGGAGTGTCAGGGATTAAACCTAGCACTTGCACACGTTAAGCAGGTGTGGTACCACTGAACTGCATCCCCAGCCCAAACTTAGTTATTTCACATGTGGCCATCCAGTTGTCCCAGCACCATTTGTTGCAAAGACAGCTGAATTGTTTTGGCACTCTTACCAGAAATTGTCCCCATAAGTGTAAAAATTTTTGTTAACTGCTAATCTATATATACCATTGATCAAAATATCTGTCCTTATGCCAATATCACTTTGTAGCAACTTGGGAAATTAGGGCATGTGAGTCTTCCAACTTTGTTCTTTTGCAAGACTGTTTAGCTATTCTGAGTCCTTTACATTTCCATATGAGTCTCAAGTGCACTGCCACCTGTTCTTATAAATAAAGTTTTATTGGAGCACAGCCACACTCATTCATTTATGTATTGTCTGTCTGTTTTAGTGATTCAGCAGCAGAATTGAATGATTCATACAGAGACCGTATGGTATACAAAACCTAAAATACCTATTGTTTAGCCCCTCACAGAAAAGGTTGTTGGTACTTACGATAATGACGTAAATTCGTGTGGTGACCACCTGAGAGGAGAAGCAGGAAAGCGTCTCTAACTCACTCACATACTCGGCCATCGAGTGTGTGGTGCATGTGCCAGCAGTATATCTAGACGCTGGGGATAAATACAGCAGTGGAGAAGGCCTTTCAGAGGAGAGACGTTTTCTGACCACTAAAGTACATTTCCTGCAATCCCGGCACCATGGTTTAGAGCCTTCATAGCACCTGGTCACTACCTGACTCACCTGACTGACTTACGTAGGGTTTCCTTCTCTGTGGGGGAACTTCCCCCACTTTTCCCAGGGTACTTGAAGTTTGAAAAACAAGGTTTATAATTTTTTTTTTTTTTCCCGGAGCTGAGGACCGAACCCAGGGCCTTGTGCTTGCAAGCGCTCTACCACTGAGCTAAATCCCCAACCTGTTGTTTTTAGGCTTTGTATTTGTTTGTTTGTTTGTTTGTCTGGTTAGTTGGTTTTTTTTTTTTTTTTAAATGCCAAATGTTGTTTATTGAAGGAGGGAAGAGGTCTTAAATACAGGCTTACAGCACAATGGGAGAACCTCGGAGGGCAGAAGTTCGCTACAGATGTTTTACAATCTTGCATCTAAGCTGCTAACACCCATTATGCAGGATATACAGACAAGGAACTTCCCTTAAGCATTCAGGAGGGTGGAACCGGGCAGGGAATTAGCATAGGGAGGATATCAAGGTCAAGGTCAGCAAGCAAGGCAGCAGTTACCCAAAATGGGGGCCAGAGCCCTACAGGTCCCCCTTTTACTAAAAAATGAGCTTCTGACTTAGGTTGTGTGGGACGTCAGCAGGTCACCTTACCCGTCAGGGAGACGCCTGCCCAGGCCACACAGGGGCTCTGTCTTAGGTTGGTGAGCACCCCCCAGGCATTACCCAGGGTACTCTTAAGGAGAGAAGGATAAGAGATATTAGGTAGAAGGAGAGACCTTGCTGATGGGAAGAAAGACAGAAACATAGGATAGCTTTGGGAGGGCCTGGGTCAATATCCACCAGCCCAGAACTTTATTCAAAAGGACTTTGTATAAGAATGCCAAGGGGCAAGGCAAAAGACCTCCCCCTGCTAGATACAGCCAAGTGTAGACCCTTCCAAACACCTGGTACCTGTGGTCCAGTCATCCTCTTATGCAGTCTTGCTGGGTAAAGCAAGCTCAGATCTCCCACACTTCTCTCACTAGCTTTCCCTGTATTATTTACACAATAGCATTTCCATGAAGGAAATGTTTGTGGGCTCCCACACTTATCTCACTAGCTTTCCCTGTATTATTTACACAATAACATTTCCATGAAGAAGAATGCTTATTATATGCTAGGTGCTCAGTAAAAGTAAAATGTGAAAAGAGTACAGGGATATTAGAGGTAGGCTCAGTATAAGGAAAAAGTGCCTGTTGGAGTTATGGCTGTTGCCTTACCTACTAAACTTGTTTGTTACATCAGAATTGAAGTATATAGTTATAGATAGATCATTTTTTGTGGTAGTGGTGACTGATTTTTTTTGTTTTGTTTTTTGAGACAAGGTTTCTCTTTGTAGCCCTGGCTGTCCTGGAACTCACTCTGTAGACCAGGCTAGCCTGAAACTTAAGAGATCTGCTTACCTTAGCCTCCTAAGTGCTGGCATTAAAGGTATGTGGTGATTGAACCTAGGACCCTGCATATGCTAGGCAAGTACTTTTTTTTCCTTTTTATTTAGTCATATACAACCTTACAAAATAGTCTGCAGTAATATGAACACCTACTTCTACCAGACAGAAGACAAAACGTAACAGTAGGCCAGGAAAGGAGAATCTGTAGGATTATTAAGAAGCTGATCACCAAGTGTTCTGAGGGTGTTCTCCGTAGGTAGAGCATCAACTCCCTGGGCAGAATACCCATGGAAGCAAATGTTGTCAAACCCCCCTCCCAACCATCACCACTACATCCTTCATGTGAAGCCCTCACACAATGTCAGGTGAATTCTAGGAAACACTAAGATCAAGTTGATGCATCTTGGCTAGGCAAGTACTTTACCACAGAAAGGATAGAAAAATAGATACTATTTAGTTGGTATGTATGTATATTTCTTTTTTCTCTTTTCCACTCCTCTCTCTTTTATAGTGATGCCTATGAGATCATAATAACACAAGAGTTATTTAATGTATCTGAACTTTAGTCTTAAATATAGAAAGGAATAATGAAATCGTAACCAAATGGCTATGATTCTACCTAGCATTATCATACTTGGGTGCTAGGAACTGTATTCAGGTCCTCTGGAAGAGGAGCCAGTGCTCTTAACCACTGAACTCCAGCCCTCCACATTATTTTTGTTTGTTTTGTTTTGAGAAAGAGTCTCTCTATTAAGTCCAAATTGTTCTAGAACTCACTATGTAGACCAGACTGGCCTCAAACTCACAGAGATCCTCCTGTCTGTGCCTCCCAAATGCTGAGGATTAAAGGCATGTGCCACCAAATCTGGCTTTCCACATGATTTTTTTGAAACAGTCTCATTGAACCTGGAGCTCCCTGGTGAAGACTAGACTGTCTGATCAATGAGATCTAGGAATCTGCCTGTCTTTGCCCTTCCCTCTACCCGGGACTATAGGTATGTGCCACCATACCTAGCTTTTACATGGATTCTGACATCTGCCAAGCCTGACCATGTAAGTCCACTTGGTATGAGAAGAAAATCAACTCGTATGAGTTATCTTCTGACCTGTCCATACCTGTGCTAGGACACACATGTACACACATATGTACATATACAAACATACACGATAAATAAACATATATGTCTGGAGAGATGTCTCAGTGGGTACAGTCCTTTGCTACCAAGTTCAAGGAACTGATACCCATATGGTGAACAGAGAGAACTGACTTGAGAAAGTTGTCCTCTGACCCTTCCATATGCACTGTGGCCCATGTCCCTCCCAAAAAGTAAGTATATAAACATAGTTTTTAAAAAATGAGTAAATAATTCTAGCAATTGGGATAGAGCAGAAGGATTGTGAGTTCAAGGCCAGCATGAACTCAATCTCAAAGCCTCGTATCCAAGTAGGGATGGGCTTGCTGTGGAATAATCCTTCTGTACACTATGAAAATGTGTTGCTCTCATTGTTAGTAAAAAGCTGATTGGCCCATAGCTAGGCAGGATTTTCAGGACAGAGAGAATTCTGGGAAGAAGGGCAGAGTCTAAAGAGTTGCAAGCCAGACAAGGAAGAAGCAACATGGGAAGTTCGTAGATGAGGTAAACGAGCCTCAGGGCAGCACATACATTAGTAGAAATGGGTTAATTTAAGTTGTAAGAGCTGGCTGGAGACAAGCCTGAGCTATTGGCTGAGCATTTATAACTAATAATAAGTCTCATTGTGGTTATTTGGGAGCAACTGCCAGGTCACAGAGAAACTCCGCCCTCATGGGCTGAATTAGAGGAAGGGACTATTTAGAAGTGCCTACACATGCACATACACACATAATAAATACATGAAAAATAAACATACACAAATAGTACTTTAAAAACAAAAACATTTTTATTTGTTTTTTGAGACAGAGTTTTTCTGTGTGGTCCTGGCTGTCTTGGAACTCACTTTGTAGACCAGTCTAGCCTTGAATTCAGAGATCCGCCTGCCCCTGCCTCTATAGAGTGCTTAGCTTAAAGGCATGTGCCACCACTGCCTGGCTTTACAAAGTATTAATTTTATTTTTGTGTATGGGTGTTTTGCTTACTAGTATGTCTGCACTGTGTGTGTGTGCAGTGCCCACTACAGCTAGAAGAGAGTGTTGGATCCCGTAGAACAGGAATTACAGACGGTTGTTAGTCAACTTTTGGATGCTGGGGATTGAACCTGAGTCCTGGAAGAACAGCTGGTGCTCTGAACCACTGAGCCACCTCTCCAACCCCCGTCATTTCTTAGTGTTTTGAAGCAGTGTAGCCCAGGCTGGCCTGATACTCTCATCTAGCTCAGGTTGACCTCAAATTCTCTCAGAGATTAACCTGCCTCAGCCTTCCGAGTGCTAAGATACAGATGTTGTAGTGCTGCTGGCTTATGACAGTTGTGTACATCAGAAGTCTGACACACTTCTCACTAGGCTAGAAGAAGGCATTGTCGCTGTGCTTCTCCAGGAGGCTGTAGAACAGAGGGGAAATTTCTTGCTATTCCCAGTTTCTTAAGGCAGCTGCAAGTCTTGGCTCCTGGCCCTTTCTTTTGCCTCATAGCCAGCAGTGGCTGGTACAGTCCTTTCACACCTCCATCTGTCTACTTCTCTGTAGCTAGCGTAGGGCCTCTGAATTTAAGGATTCATGAGATTGATTGAACCCACCCAGACAGTCCAGGATCATCTTCCCATCTTAATCACATTTGCAAAGTCCTTGCAAAGTCCTTTTTTGCCACCTAAGATAACATTTGCAGGTTTCAGAATTGTGGTAGGACATCAGTAGGAGGCCATTGTTCTGCCCCCACAGATACTCAGCTTTGCCCTCACTGAGTGGCAGTCCCTCAGATTCAAGGCCCTGGGTGTTCTGGGAGCCTCCATGGTGAAGCTGTGACCTCAGGCACAAGGATAGAAATGATTGTGACCCAGATACAGGTGTGGGGTTGCAACCAAGTGTATGAGAAGGCCAGAGGCCTTAGGTCAGCAGGTGACCTGGCAGGCTTGAGCAGAGGGTGGGTTTGTGTATTCAAGGGATGAGTTCCTGGATGAGTTCCATGAAAGGAATGAGTTCCGACCCAGAGAAGAAAGTCGGAGAATAGATGTTCCTGACTGGACAGCTGGGGATTAGATGTGTCTGTACCGCTCGGTTCTCACTAGCCCACTGGACTCACTTGGTCGTTTAAGCAGCAGATGCCTGCTAGGCACTGTGGCTGGACTTGGAGATGCAGAGTAATCCACAAAGCCTGCTTTTGTAGACGAAAACAGTCCCAGAGCTGCAGGGCCATAATGTAGGATGGCAGTAGGAGCCTGCAGGAAAGGTAGTCCTCCCTCCCACGTTCACAAGATAGGAGGGCGTCTGGAAGGAAGGCCCTGCTCAGTGATTCCTGAAGAACAGGTTGGAATCACTGGTTTGGATGCTTTGTACCACAGGTAACAGCCCAGATTTAACTGTCTTTAATAAAAATGAACTGAGGGGCAGAGGAAGTAGGTGTCAGGGTTTGTTACTGTAGTAAGTCTGGCTCCAGTTTAGACTATGGGCTAAAGCTCGCTTCTGGTGTTGATTTTACCTCAGGCTACTTTCCCTCAGGGTGGCAGAATGTGTGCAACCCTTTCAGGAGTCAGGCACATCCACATCCCTGGCCTGCAGGAGAGCCAGGCACTGTGTACTCCAGCTCTCCTGGAGTGGGAGACTCTTTCTCTAGAAGCGCCCATCACCTGTTTCCATCTTGACATCTGATTCTGGGTCCATGTTCATCTCTCAGCTGACCGCTGTGGCCAGATAAATGTTACTATTTTCTACATACTGTGTTAAGGTTTAGGCCTAATTCCTGAACCCTTCACTGTGTGGAGAAAATGGATTTGTGCTTCCCAGGACACTTGGTCTGATTTCAGGCAGGAAGCTGATAGTTGAGTGGCAATCTTGATGTTCTTAGGGAAGAGGGAGGGTGAAGGGACAGAAAGATTGCCTAATCATTTCATCTCCTCTGCTGTAAAACTCTGGGGTCTGCCCCTTCATAGCGTGAGTTGAACTGTAGGTTCATAGGCTCACCATTTCTCCCTGCGCTTTCAAACTCATTATCTGCTGTTGACTGCCTCACTTTCTCTGTTTCTTTCCTAAGATTTATTGTTTTATTTCATGTGTATGAGTGTTTTGCCTTCATGTGCCTGGTACTCACAGAGGAAGAAGGCACCAGATCCCTGGAATGGAGTTAGAGATGGTAGTGAGCCACCATGTGGGTGCTGGGAATCGAACCTGGGTTCTCTGCAAGAACAGTAAGTGCTGTTAGCCACTGATCCATCTCTCCAGCGCCACTTTCTGTTTCTTAACTAAAACCCTCAAGATAAATACTCTAGCCCGGTTTACCTTTCTGCACTCATCTCTAGGGTCTAACTAGGGAGTGATCATGGAGGAGTAAAGAATAAAACATGGGCCTACAGAGATGCTGCAAACGTTCTATCCCTGAACTTGTCTCTTGAAGGAACTGTTCCTATGCCTTCCAGGAGTAGGGGCAGAAATTGGTTTGTTTTGTGTTTCTACTTCCTCATGTATGAGTTTCCTGCAAAGGGGACGATGACCCCTGCCTGCTGTAGCTCAGGTGTCCGGTGTTAACTGAGACCACAGGTGGAAGCACCTTACGTGCTGTGAGACGCAGGGCGTTGGAGTTCCTGCCTCCACGTGTCCCTCACAATGCCGAAGAGAGCTGGTTTGCGTGCTTAATCCTGCTTCTTGGCGTTGAGCTTCCCAGGAGACTGTCCAATCAGCTCTCTTCTTAACCCTCTGTTTCCTCCTCCAGGGTCACTCAGGATGTGTCAACTGTCTGGAGTGGAATGAGAAAGGAGAGTAAGTATGAACTAGAGGGGACCAGAGAATGGGTCAAGGAGGTTGGGAGAAGAAGATTCCTCATTTTGTACATCTAAGGAGATAGACTACTGCTCTCTGAGTTTTTGTTTGTTTTGATTTTGGGTTTTCTTTTTTTTTTTTTTTTTTTAGATGTGTTTATTTATTAGGTATACAGCATGTATGACTGCAGGCCAGAAGAGGGCACCAAATCTCATTATAGATGGTTGTGAGCCACCATGTGGTTGCTGGGAATTGAACTCAGTACCTCTGGAAAAGCAAGCAGTGCTCTTAACCTCTGAACCATCTCTCCAGCCCCCTGATTTTTGTTTTTCAAGACAGGGTTTCACTGTGTACCTCTGGCTGTCCTGGAACTCACTTTGTAGACTAGGCTGGCCTCGAACTCAGAGATACCCGCCTGCCTCTGCCTCCTGAGTGCTGGGATTAAAGGTGTGTGCCACCACCACAAGCTGCTAACCTTAAATTCTACAACGTCTACTGTCCTTTGAGTTCTGTGTGCCCAGCTCCCTATCCTCTGGGAATGGGGATAGGGAAGAGGCAGCCTGGGAACTTGAGAAGTCAGAACTCCTAACTCTGCCCACAGCTTGCTGGCTTCTGGTTCCGATGACCAGCACACCATTGTGTGGGACCCACTGCATCACAAGAAGCTACTCTCCATGCACACGGGACACACAGCAAATATCTTCTCTGTCAAGGTGAGTAAGACAAGCCATGGGGTGGAACTGTGCTGTGGTCATGGTTGTATTGGTATAATGTGTCCCATGTATCATAGGCTTGCAGATATCCCTGTGGTCTGAGTATTAGATAGTGAGGCTTGAACCCTGTCTCTTCTCTATGTGCTTCTCAGAACCAACTGGCCAACTCAAGATGCATTTATATTTATTACATTTTTATTTATTTCTTTGTGTGGGGGTACATGTGTGTTGTGGTGTACATGTGTATCCTGGTACATGGGGAGGTCATAAGAAATCTGGTAGGAGTCAGTTCTTGCCTTTCACCCTGTGAGTCTTGGAACTCATTCAGATCATCAGGCTTGGTGGCAAGCACCTTTACTCACTGAACCATCTTGCTATCTCTCAATCCATTTGTATTTATATGAGCATGCCTCCTGGAAGTTGTATGAGTAGACAAATCCCTTGTCCTTTCTAAGCCTGTTTCCTCTAATAAAAAAGAGAGCAGCTAAGGAGTATCTTCTAAATTCATGAACAGATGATTGAATAAGTTAGACAGATGAGCAGGGAGGGCTGAGAGATGGCACTTGCTGCTCTTTCCAAAGACCTGGGAATACAGTTCCCAGCACCCTAAATAGAGCAGTTCACAGCCTCTTGTAACTCTAACTCCAGCATCTCTGATACCCTCTTTTGGCTTTTGTAGACACACACACACACACACACACACACACACACACTTAAATTTTTTGAAGAGATTTTTTAATTTCTATTTTATGTGTATGGGTGTTTTGTCTGCATGTATTTCTGTGCACCACATGTGTGCAGTGCCCAAAGATCCCACTAGAGATAGTTTGAACCACCATGTGGGTGCTGGGAATTGAACCCGGGTCCTCTGGAAGAGCAGCCAGTGCACTTAACAGCTGAGCCATCTCTCAAAGCCAATATTCTTAAAATCTCAAAATGTTTTTTTAAGCTTTGCATAGTGGCACACTCCTTTAATCCAGCACTTGGAAGGCAGAGGCAGGCAGAGCTCTGAGTTCAAGGTCAGCCTGGTCTACAGAGTTCCAGATTTTTTGTTTTTGTTTTTGTTTTCCAAGACAGGATTTCTCTGTGTAGCCCTGGCTGTCGGGGAATTTGCTCTGTAGACCAGGCTGGCCTCAAACTCACAGAGATCCACCTACCTCTGCCTCCCCAGTGCTGGAATTAAAGGCATGCGCCACCACTGCCTGGCTAAGATTTTGTTGTTGTTTTTTAACACAGAGAATAGAGCCTGGAGAGATAACTCAGTGGCTGAGAGTTACTTGCTGCTCATATAGAAGTCGCGTTCCTTTCCCAGTACTTTATGGAGGCTAACTATTGGCTGTAACTCCAGATCATTGGATCTGGCTCCAAAGGAAGATATGCAGGTTTAAAAAACATTCATACATATAAATTAAAACTAAAACTCCTATCATAGATGTAGCTTTTTTACCTTGTCATAGGAAATTAATCTTTGCTCTTGAAAGGGAGTTCAGCTGAGAAGAGGTGGGAAGGAGCCTATTGAAGGAACCTTTGAAGCCCTGATATGTGAAAACATGAGACTGGATGAAATTTGTCTTTTTTTTCCTTTGAGACTAGTCTCATGTAATTCCAACTGGCCTGGAACTCTGGCTGTGTAACTGAGGATGACCTTGAACTTCTGATCCTCCACTTCCACCTCCTTTGAGTGCTCTATTGTAAATAGTTTGTGTGGTGCTGGGGATGGAACCCAGCACTTCACAGATGCTAGGCAAGCACTCTACCACTGAGCTGTATCATGAGTCTGCGTTCTTTCCATCCCTGTCTACAGAACTGCAATGTCTTGATCCTAGAGAACAAATCTACAAGTACCCATGAGGCCTTAGAATCACATGTGACCTGGAGAAGGAAAGGGCTGTCTGCTTGGAGATCTTTGAAGGAAGTTGTTTGTATTTGTTTTTTGAAACAGTCTCACTTTTAGACCAGACTGCCTTCAAACTCAGTGATCCACCTGCCTCTGCCTCCTACATTCTGGGATTAGAGCCATTTGCCACCATGCCTGGCTAAAGGTTGAACAGCCTTCTGGATGTGTAGGATGAGGGGCCTCTGGAGGTGTCAGGCAGGGAAATGAACCACAAAGAGCATAGAACGAGAACTTGGTTTAGATTGACTTCGTCAGCCTGGATCAAGACTTTGAGAGTCTGATGCCAGGTGGTTTATTCCCAACAAATTTAAACACAGTATAATTTGGGGGGGAAAAAAAGTTTCCTGGTGTAAAACAATCCCTGATGCACAAGGAAGCATAATTACATCAAAGCTCAACTCAGGGTACATGTCATTTCTTCCAAGAAGAGTTCTAGAGATAGGCTACCTGTACTAACTAGCTTAAGGGCCTAAGGAAGGGTCCGGCCTGGTCTCAGTCATACAGATAGCATAGAGGTCATTTGGACTATTAGTCACCTCTGGCCTGGTGGTGGGAGTTTGGGGGAGCCTCTGGCTCTACAGTATTGTAAGGGTCACTTAGACTATTAGGTCTCTCTGGTTCTGGTTGTGGGAGCTTGGGAGGCCCTGACTATAAGGGTCATTTAGATTACTAGCCACTTCTGGTCTTGGTTGTAGGAGCTTGATATGGCCTGGCCCAACAGATAACACAGAACCACTAGGCTATTAATCACTTCCGATTCCCAGCTTTCTAGATGGAAAATCAGATTTACATCTTTCCCATTGGAAGGACAGTCCTGCATGCTTAACTTTCCTGATTTCTCTGGCGACTGGGGACTGCAAATTGCTCCTGAAAAAATACAAAGAGGAGATTCTATTAATTACTTAGGATATAAGGTAGAGCTGCAAAAAATTAGACCCCAAAAGGTACAACTAAGGAGAGATCGATTGAAGACTCTTAATGATTTTGAAAAGTTGTTAGGAAGCATTTCCAACTTACTGGGTATCATGGGAATACCCAAAGATGGACTACGAAATTTGGCTAATACTCTAGAAGGGGACAAAGAGTTAAACAGTCCAAGAGAATTATCAGCCGAGGCTGAGAGGGAATTGGCTCTAGTAGAAAAGACAATTTGAGAAGCACACGTGGATCGTGTGGATCCAGAACTTAAATGCATTCTTGTCATATTCCCCTCCAGACATTCCCCCACAGGGATTTTGATGCAGAGGGAAGATATTATATTGGAATGGATATTCCTACCACGTAAACCAAATAAGAAATTAAAGACTTATATAGAAAAGATCTCTGATTTGATTCAAAAAGGTAAATTAAGAATTCGCCAGTTGACAGGAATGGACCCAGCAGAAATTGTAGTACCTTTAACTAATGAGGAAATTTCATCACTATGGAAAGATAATGAATACTGGCAGAGAGCCTGCAGTAACTTTTTGGGAGAGATTAACAACCATTATCCCAAAAGCAAGAGAATAGAATTCATAAAGAAGACTGAATGGGTCCTTCCTCACATTGTACGACAAAAGCCAATTTCTGGATTCCTCACATTCTGTACTTATGCAAATAAATCAGGGAAAGCAGGATACAAATCAGGAGACTTAAGTAAAGTGGTACAAAGTCCATACAGCTCTGTACAAAAGGCAGAACTGTATGCCATTCTTATGGAACTGATGGACTTTACAGAACCCCTCAATATAGTCACTGACTCTCAATATGCAGAGAGAGTTGTTTTACATATTGAAACTGCTGAATTTATTCCTGATAATACAGAATTAATTTCACTATTCATAAAATTGCAGGAAATCATCAGAAAAATGGAACATCCTATATATATAACACATATCAGATCCCATACAGGTCTGCCAGGACCTCTAGCACAAGGTAATGATGAGATTGATCAGTTACTAATAGGTAATGTGCTAGAAGCCTCAGAATTTCATAAGAAACACCATGTAAATAGCAAAGGTTTAAAGAAGGATTTCTCCATCACTTGGCAACAAGCTAAGAATATTGTGAAAAAATGTCCTACTTGTTCCTTCTGTAACCAAACTCCATTACCTTGTGCGAGCCCAAGGACCTTGGTGCTGTGCTCCAGCGTCAATGTCTTTGCACCGAGGCTGGCAGTCACTAGTTCTTTGGCTGCCAGGTTTAAGGATCTGAAATGACCTAAGAGGAAAGGGTCTTTTCAGCCCTGAAATTCTGTTTGGATATTCATGGACATACACAAGTGTGTGACTGACGGTTGAAAAACCCCACTGATCTCATTTCCCCAGTTAATCAGGAGCAGTGACAGGCCCCCCAAATCATAGCTAGAGTAGAGAGTGCTAAACCCTACTACCCTAAACTTGGCGCTTTCCCGTTTACACTCCCCTCCTGTGGATGGATTCCTGTGACTTTTCTAGAAGCAGAGCAGCTGCAGCTTGGTTTGTGGTTCTGACCAGCACGTACTATATATGTTGACAATAGTCTTACTGTTCCCCAGCGAGACACTGCTCGTTAGCCTCCTCTTCTGCGGTTTTTGTTGTTTTTGGTTTGATTTGGTTTGGTTTTTGGTATTTTAAAAATAGATTTTCAGAAGTGTACTATTGTTTATTTATGTATGTGATATGGGAGAGGGGTGTGGGTGCTACAGCAGGCGTGTGGAAGTCAGAGGACAGCTTTGTGGACTTGGTTCTCTCCTTCCTTCTTGTGGGTCCCTGGGATTAATCCCAAGTCATCAGGATTATATGGTAAATGCCTTTACCCACTGAGCAATCTTGCCAGCCCTAGGTTTTTTGTTTTGTTTTGTTTTGGTTTTTTTTTTTTTCTTTCTTTTTTAAGAAAAGCAGAGAAATGGCTCATTTTTGATTGAGGTAGTCAAAATACTGACCGTCTGCATTTACAGTATTTCACCCATGCGCTCCCCCCGGTGGCAACTATGGTACATTACAGATGTGGCCGCAGTGAGGGCTCTCCTCTTTGTGCTGTGGCTGGGATCTGCGCTATCTCCAGACAGAATTAAAGATTGCTGCTTGTCCCTAAAAATAAGTTTATATATCCATTTTCCTAATGAGCAAGTAGCAAAGCAGAAAAAGTGTAATTTTATTTCTCTTTCAAATGAAAACGGAAAACTGAAAGAGAGCTGGGATATAGCTCTGTGGTAGAGCGCTTGCCCAACATTCTCCATGCCTGTCCCCATTACAGGGAAGGAGGGAGGGGCGACAGACAGACAGACAGACAGACAGAGAGGAAGAAGCATACTCAACTAATATCAACGCCAAACACTCTTCCTCGGAGTTTGATGATAAAGCTGTGTCCTGTGTGTCCCCGAGGCCATGTTTGTAACTGGTTTTTGCCGCATGTCATCTGGAGTGCTGGGGTGATGGTGGTCAGCTTCACCGTGGTCAGCCCTTCCCATTGTCCAGCATCTGAACACTTCTACTGTTGCTGTTATAAGGGGTGCTGTGCTGAGCATTTTCAATCTTTTGTTTGATTTCTTCGAAGTGAGAGCTTTAGGTCAGAAGACAGATGGTTCTGTTGTTGCTGTTGCTTTGTGTTTTGTTTGTTTCTTTGGGTTTTTGTTTGTTTGTTTCTCTGTGCAGTCCTGACTATATCCTGGAACTCACAGATCCGCCTGGCTCTGCCTCCCAAGTGCTGGGATTAAAGGTGTGTGTGTACGCCACCACTGCCTGGCAAGACAGGAATACTTTTTAATCTTTGTTGCCTGATTCCCCAATTTTCCACAGAAAGAGTTGGACATTTTAAACACCGAGTCCCTTGAAACTCCTGGCTCTTTCTTTTCAATTCTGAACTATTTCCATTTTGTTTCTTAATCCCTGGCTTGCTTGTTAGTCATCGTGGACCCGGGTAGTAGTCATGGGGCTCAGGGTAGTTAGCATGTCTGTCTTATCTATCTTAGCATGCCCTGGTTCAGTCTCTAGCACCAAATCTGGATGGATAGACCTGTGGATGGACAGATGTGTGGGAGCAAGAATGGCTGGGTGTGTGGATGGATGGATATACAGATGTACGTATATACATACTCAGTGGTTTCTGTTCATTTGCTTGCTTTACTTTTTTTTGACGTTGGAAATGAACCCAGGACTTTACACATGTTTCCCATGTTGTCTGCCAGTAAGCTACACTCTTAGCCCATGACCCTTCAAGGTATTTTTTTGTTTGCGCTAGGAATTGGACTTAGGTTCTTACACATATTAGGTGGGTGCTCACCACTCAGATTCACTCCTAGCCTCCAATTTAGAATGAGACTATTTTCAGTATCAGCGAGATGAAGTAGCTGCCGTGTTGTCTGGTATTTGAAAATTCTTAGTGACAGTGAGGATTATCATCCACTCAGCATCTGCTTGGAGAAGAAGCAGAGGAAAGGGACCCTTAGGTAATGCAGATTGGTGTAAGTCATGACCACCCTGACTACATGAGGTATGTATAATAAAATATCTTTGTGTTAACCTTTAAGGCTTATAGGCTGCTGCTTGCCATCCAAAGTTATTTTGGTGAGCTTTTTAGATAAACTTACTTTCTTAAGTGACATGAGAGGGAATGGTCATGCTGACATCGAGGCCAGTCTCCTTCAGACAGCCACTCTCTCCTGTCAATCATGCAATTTCCTCTGAGCAGTTCCTGCCTCATGCTGGAGACCGAATCTTGATCACGGGGGCAGCTGACTCCAAGGTGCATGTCCATGACCTGACGGTAAAGGAGACGATCCACATGTTTGGAGACCATACAAACCGGGTGAAGCGCATCGCCACAGCACCCATGTGGCCTAACACATTCTGGAGCGCCGCTGAGGATGGCCTTATCCGGTAAGGGTCTCTGTGTGAAGTGGCCTCTCCCTCCAGTGGGGAGGAAGCGGGTCTCCCCTGGTCCAGGGTCCTGTGCGGTTGCATATCTGCCCCTGCTCTTTTCAGACAAAGATGGTGCCATTGTCCTTCTTTCCTTTTTTCCATTTAGGGTGCTGGGAGTCAAACCCAGGGCCTCTTGCATACCAGATAAATTTTCTACCACTGAGCTAAAGCACCCCCCCCCTTTCATGGGGAGAGTTAGGTGTTGAGACAAGGTGCTGCTCTGTAGCTGGGTTACACTTGGGCTGGAGATCTTTCCTCAGCCCCTCGGGTATTGACAAGCATGTTCATTCTCAGTCTGCCCCACTGTTGTTTGGAGAGATGGTCTTCCTGTCATTCAGGCTGGTTTCAAACTCCTGGGCTCAGTGGCTCCCTCTGTGCTTCCTACGCAGAGAGATTTACAAGCACACACCACCATGCTCTGCTGTCACGGCCTTGCTTGAACTGGCCATCCCTTCCATTCCCTTGTCTTCTCTTTGCGGCTGTAGAGAACCTTCTAAGTAATGTGTAACTCATAACAGTGTAGTTACAAGCAGGCCTTTGAAGCCAGACAGAGCAGGTCAAATCCCAGTTGTCTCGGTGTTAAGTCTGAAAAGACCCCTTTACCTCTGATCTTTAGTTTCTTCATCTCTAAAATAGGAATAGTCATAATATCTCCTTTGTTGATCTGAGTATGACAGTTGAGAACATGCATGTAAAAAAAACACACAGTACTTGAAAGACAGCCTTGGTCAATGGCATGTTCAGGAAGCACTTGCTGACCTGCTATCAGGGCCAGCCGGGAGACCACCCAGGAACCTGGACATAGTCACAGGCAGTGGAGACATCTAGCAGTACATGATCGTAAGCTGGGCCTTCAACAACAGGCAAGATTTGGATGAGCAAGAGGAGGCAGAGTGGATTCACCACACAAGGAGGTTTGTGATAGGCAGGGATGAAAGTAGCATACGAGATAAAGAATGCTGTACTGTAGGCTGGGGACATAACTCAGTAGTAGAGGGTCATTTAACATACTTGAAGCCCAGGGAGAGTGGAGAGGAAGGCTGTAGTTATAATTGGCCCACATAGAAAGCTGAGGAATACGAGGTATGTGAAATTGGGTCTTAAAAATCAGACTGTGGAGTTCCATAAACGTAGCACTCAGGCTGTAGGTATCAAGTGGCAGAAGAATGATGTCAGACTATTTTAGGAAGAGCATTTCAGTTAGGATGGCCTAGAGGACAAGTTAACTGTGCGAGGCGTCAGAGATATCTGGCCAGGCAAGCCATGGGTGATGCCACACCCCACTCCAGGGGTTCCTATGTAGTGGCAGCCAAAAAATGTCCCTTTGGAGCAGCAGGGGTGTGTGGCCACTGTTGCCATTGGGGCTTTTCCTGGGCCGTGCTGCTGGGGCTGGTCTTGGCTTTGGTGGCCATAGGCAGCTCTCAGGTGAGCTCATTCTCTTTTTTCTTACTGTGTAAGCCCATGTTTCCTGGAAGAAAGTAGGAAGACCATAACAAAGGAGGTCTTTGGGGGCTTGGAGAGTTTTGTTGGTTTAGTTGATTGCTTTTTAAAACAAGATCTTCCTATGCACCCCAGGCTGTCCTTAAACTCAGGACTTGAACGCACGATCCTCCTGCCTCAGCCTCCGGAATGCTAGGATTGCAAGCATGTGCCATGACACCCAGCTAAGGGAATAGTTCATGTGCCATAATCTTAGCAGGCTGTTCCTGCTCTGTAAGTCGTAGTTTATTTAACTTCTCAGAATTAATTCAATAGTGCACATGAAACACTCAGGGACAGTATTAGATGAATAGCACAATATCCCTCGGTATTTTTAGCAATCAGTGGTAGAATAACAGTAGCTGTAATGCTGACATTTATAAGATCTGAACTGTAGTATATACCCTAAGGAGTTAATTTAGGATAAATCAAAATGTGTTAAGAAGCCTACTATAAAGCCAGGTGTAGTGGTGCACCCTTTAATCTCAGCAATTTGGGAGACAGAGGCAGACAGATCTCTGAATTGGAGGCCAGTCTGGTCTACACAGTGAGTTCCAGGATAGCCAGAGCTACATAGTGAGACTCTGTCTCAAAAAAGGCGAAGCCTACTGTAGGCAAGTGGCTTGCAGTAGACACCATCTCCTCTTGCATTACAAGGACTTTGTTTTTCTCCTGCTTTCTACTTAAGGCGTTGGTGGCGCACACCTTTTATCCCAGCACTTGGGAGGCAGAGGCAAGCAGATCTCTTTGAGTTCAAGGCCAGCCTGGTCTACAAAGCAAGTTCCCGGACAGCTAAGACTATTACACAGAGAAACCCTGTCTCAAAAAGAAAAATAAATAAATAAAGAACCCTAGCCACTAATTTTGTCCTCTCTCACAGCCAGTATGACCTTCGGGAGAACAGCAAACACTCAGAGGTGCTGATTGACCTGACGGAGTACTGTGGTCCAATGGTGGAGGCCAAGTGCCTCACAGTCAATCCCCAGGACAACAACTGCCTGGCAGTGGGAGCCAGTGGGCCCTTCGTAAGACTCTATGACATTCGAATGATCCATAACCACAGGTACGACCAGCAGCCTCGGGCAAGACACTGGGAACACTCCAGCCCTTTCTCTTATAGTAATTTGCCTGTAATCCCTTCCCAGGAATCACTGTATGTCTCCTGATAGTTACCTCACCGTTAGCATTTGTACAGCATCATCGGCCTTTCAATTACATTTGCTTCTCTGGGGGGAGGGGGCGATATGGGGGATATAGCTTCACCCGTGGCTTCACCCGTGCCCTGGTGCATGTGTAGAGGTCAGAAGACCTTTAGGGAGTTAATTCTCTGATTCCACTGTGTGGGTCCTGGAGGTCGCACTCAGGTCATCAGACTTGGCAAGCGGAGCCATTTCAGCAGCCCCAGAGTTAGTCTTTTGTCTTTTGTTTCCCCCTCTTCCTTGTTTTTTGTTTTTTGAGTTAAGGTCTTGTTATGTAACCTTGACTGGCCTTGAACTCACTGTGTAGACCAGACTGACCTTGAACTCATAAAGACGTGCTTGCACTCTGCCTCCCATGTGCTGGGATTAAAGGCGCATGCCACCATACCTGACCACAGAGTTAGTCTTACATGTATGATAATTTGTATGTATAATTTTATTTACTTATTGTGGTACCAGGATTAACATGGGACCTTGCACGTGCTAGGCAAGGTCTCTACCACTGAACTACATAATTGTCCATATTTTGTTTTTAAAAAAATTGAAAGATTCGGGCTGGAGTGAGGGCTCAGTGGTTAAGAGCTGCTCTTACCAAGAACCAATATTAGTCTCCAGCACCCACAATAGCTCATTACTCTAGCTATAGGATATCTGACATCCTCTTCTGGCCTTTTGAGGCACCTGCACGCACATGCTCTATCCTCCCACAGACATAGTCACATAATTTTTTAAAGATTTATTTATTTATTATGTATATAGTGTTCTGTCTACATGTATGCCTGCACACCAGAAGAGGGCACCAGATCTCATTACAGATGGTTGTGAGCCACCATGTGGTGCTGGGAATTGAACTCAGGACCTCTGGAAGAGCAGCCAGTGCTCTTAACCCCTGAGCCATCTCTCTAGCCCCAAAATAAAATATTTTTAAAACAGAAAAGAAAAAGTAAAATCAAGAATGGTGGCACTTGGAGGTAGAGGGAAAAGTATCAGAGGTTCAAGGTCATCTTTTTCTACAGAGCTGAGTCTGAAGCCAGCCTCGGCTAATGTGACCCTGTCTCAGAAAAGACAGAAGAAAGAGGGGGCGGTTTGAGACCTGAGTGGTCTCCACAGCCTTGGCTTTTCCTGATCCTAGGACAGGTCTGGCCTGCTGTACTTTCACTGGTGAAGATGTCCACAGCCATCTAAAGAGCAAACCTTGGAGTTGCTTATGGCAAGATCCCTTCTGTAGCTCTGGGGACAGAACCCTGGGTGTCCTCTGTGGAGTGTCATCCGGCTGACTAGGGACAAAGCTAGAGTTTTAACCTGTCTGCTTTTCCTTCCCCTCAGAAAGAGCATGAAGCAGAGCCCTTCTGCAGGTGTGCACACCTTCTGTGATCGGCAGAAGCCCCTTCCGGATGGTGCAGCGCAGTACTATGTGGCAGGTAAGGCCCGTCCTGGCTCTCAGCTAGACCTGGCTCTTTCTGGAGGATACCCAGCGGGGGGGAAAGGGGAAAAACAAAACAAAATTCAAAAACCGGTTTTAGACTTAGACAGATCTGGACTTTACTCCTGACTTGCCGTTGGCCAGCTGTATGACTGTCAACCAGTCACTTAACCCTGGTGAGTTTCTTCTCTGTAAAATGGGATTATAATCCCAGAATTTGCCAGGCAGTGGTGGTGCATGCCTTTAATCCCAGCACTTGAGAGGCAGAGGCAGGCAGATCTCTGAGTCTGAGGCCAGCCTGGTCTACAAAGTGAGTTCCAGGACAGCCAGAGCTATAATGCAGAGAAACCTTGTCTCAAAAAGAAATCATTATCATCATCATCATCATCATCAAACTCTAGAGGCTAAGGCAGGAGGTTCAAAATCACAACACTAATCTGGAATAGCTAGTAACTGTGAAGCCAGTCTGGACTACATAGCGAGACCCTGTCCCACACAGAATGACTAAATGAGGGAACATGGATAAACTGCTGGCCCATTGCCTGTACTGAGCACTCAACACACTGCCTCCATGGTGAAGTTGGTTGCTAGCATTTTCAGTTTGGCTCTCTTTACCCTGTCTCCTGCCTCTTTAAGCAGCGCTAGAAGTCTCGTCCTAGGGTTGTTGTATTCTTCTTGACAGGCCACCTGCCGGTGAAGCTGCCTGACTACAACAGCCGTCTGAGAGTGCTGGTTGCCACTTACGTGACCTTCAGCCCCAACGGCACAGAGCTGCTAGTCAACATGGGAGGGGAGCAGGTAGGCTCAATTGCTTTTTGTTAATGAACTGGATAGATGTGATATTTTGGTTAAGAATGTAGGCTTCAGTCTGCCTCATTTGGTCTGCCATGAGGAAGATGGCTCCTCAGGTTAAAGGGCTTACTGTTCAGTGCTAGAGAGATGACTCAGAGGTTAAGAGCACTGGCTGCCCTTTCAGAGGACCCACGTTCAATTCCCAGCATCCACATGGCACTCACAGCTGTCTCTAACTCCAGTTCTGGGGGTTCTGGCACCCTCACACCAGTGCACGTAACATAAAAATAAAATAAAAAGTTCTTATTGTGCAAGCCTGACAGCCTGAGTTCAGCCCCCAGATCTCAAGGTGGAAGGAGAAAACCAACTCTCAAGTCACCTTCTGGGACTGGAGGTGGTGGCACACACACCTTTAATCCCAGCAGTTGGCAGACAGAACAGGCAGATCTCTGAATTTAAGACGAGCCTGATCTACATCTTGAGTTCCAGGCTAACCAGAGCTATAGAAAACAAACAGGGAAAAAGTTGGCCTCTGACCTCCACACGGGCGCTGTGGCATGTGCACACCGGCATTCACATGGACACCATGCACTCACAGTTTAATAAAAAGAAGACGAAAGAAAACGTACACTTTGAAATTGACAGACCATGGGTGGGTTAGGTGTATTAGCCACTTGATAGAGTGCTTGCCTTGCATGCTCAAAACCCTGAGTTTGATCCCTAGCACCACATAAACTGGGTAAACAAGATATGGTGATATATGCCTGCAAATCCTAGTATACAAGAGGTAGACACTGGAGGATCAGTTAACAAGTTCTAGGCCAGCCTAGGACACGTGAAACCCTGTCTGACAGAGGGGGTAGAGGGGGTGTGAGGACAGGAGAGGGGAAGAAGGAGAGAGAAAGTGACAGATGATGCTGGGCTAGGTGTGGTGGCACCCGCGGTCTCAGCACTCACTCAGGAGGCTGATGCAGGAGGTAGAGAATTCAAGGCCAGCTTCAGTTTCCTAGTAAGACCTGTCTCCTGGTGATGGGCCCATTCTCAAATGCTAACCTGCTACTTACTAGCTGTATACAGTGACTTCCAGCAGTTGTCTGTTTTTTCCTGAGCCTCAGTTTCCTCTCCTGCTGTTTTCTGGAAGGAAATCCTTGAGGCTCAGAGCTCAGCCAGGCTATGATCTAGGGCCAGCTTTCCAAAGTGTCGCTTGATAATGCCCAGGTGCGAACCCCCTGCTTATGTGCTCTCAACTTAAGATATGAACTATGCCTTGTAGAAGTTCATCTCCAGTCACCAAGCTCGCTCTCCCTGTGGCACTAACATTATCATAAACATGATGGGGACAAAGGCAAATATGACAGCAGACATGAAGAGAGGCAGGGACCCATGGGCATTACAAAGCATGGTGTAAATATACAAAGGAGAGGGCTAGAGAATGGGTGAGCACCTGGCCTGAAGGCGCCTGAGGATGACTGGAGGCCTAGCAGAGGCGTCAGGGACAGCAGATCTGACTTGAGTCCTGGCCATGCTGTCTCCTGCCTTTCCGACCCTGGTAAAGTATGAAATTCTGAGTCTACATTTCTTCATCTGCAGAAAGGATGATATTAATAGGCTCTTCATGTTAACTTTCTGGAGCAAGTCCATATAGAACATTTAGCAGAATCCTGGAACAAAATAAGCATTGGATAACACTCAGTAAGTATTAGCAACAGATAATGTTTACTTACTGAGAGAAGTGATTGGCAGTGCCAGTTTTAGTAGCTTTTTTTCTGAGGCCTCAGTTTTCCCATCTGTGACCTTTGAGGACCGTCCTAATTTAAATATGTGCTCCCAGTAAATGGCTAGATTCCAGCCAGGGCTTTAAGTACATCACCCAGATATCCCAAGAGTCAAGCTAGGAGGAGTTTCCTGCTTATGGTTCATTGCAGGGAAACACCTGGCTAGCTCCGTGGTTCCATGCTTAGTGCTCTCTGTGAGTTAAGGACCCTGGTCTTGAAAGCTGCCAAGATCTTGCCAGTGCTTCAGCCACACCCTTACCTCATGGCCTCCATTTCTCCTCCACTCCAGGTGTATTTGTTTGACCTGACTTACAAGCAGCGGCCATACACCTTCCTCTTGCCTAGAAAATGCCACCCAGTGGGTAAGTTCTCCCTTAGGGATCCTATGCTGAGGTGGGTGGGGTCTTGAGTACTGTGACCTCTGTGGAGAAGCCTACCCATTACTCTGACGTGTGTGCATGTACTCTAAAAGGAGCAGGTCTCCACAGTGACCTTGTCAGAAAGATCACAAGAGGTCAGAGAGGTCTGCCCAAGGCTTTGCAGCCCTCCTCTGAGGAAGATGGCTTGGTGTTAAGAGTTTGAAGTAGTTCTCCTTTTCATCCTGGTTCATAGATCTCTTTCTGTTGGGTTACAGTTAATGCACCCCATCCCCACCCCTCATTCCCTCCCCAACCTCAGCTGTGGGAAGTGTCGGATAGAAGCTATGTCCTCTTTAGCCAGCAGAGGGCGCTCGGGGTTTTCTTTATACCATCGCCTGTCCTTCCTGATTTGTTTTCTGGGGCTGGGTTTGACCTGGGAGAATAGTCTCACAATGGAGCCGTCAGATCCTGTGATGGAAGCCAAGGGGGTACAGCGAAGTGAAGCCTCTTGGAGTTGTCACTGTGTTTTCTTTTCATCCTGCCAGAAGTCCAGAATGGCAAGATGTCTACTACCAACGGTGTGTCCAATGGCGTGTCCAATGGCCTACACCTTCACAGCAATGGCTTCCGGCTGCCAGAAAGCAAGGGGTGTATCAGGTGAGGCCAGCTGACCTCTGTGGCCTTCCATGTCTTAGTTACAGCTTATGGATGGGAGGGAGAAACGTGGCCTGTGAACATCTCTTCTGGGGGCTGGAGAGATGGCTCAGCAGTCAGGAGCCCTGGCTGCTCTTTCAGAGGACCCAGATTCCATTCCCAGAACTACATAGCAGCTTATGACTGTCTGTAGCTTCATTTTCAGGAGATCCCATGCCCTCTACTGGCCTCCTCAGGCACTGCACACATATGGTGCACAGACATTGATATAGGCTAAATGCCCATAACAAAAAAATAAATCTCAACAAAAATTTAAAACATGCACATGCACGCACGCACGCAGACACACACACACACACACACACACACACCACACACCACACACCACACACCACACACACCACACACACACACCACACACCACACACACACCACATACACCCCTACCTTTCTCCTGACTTGAACCCAGGTATGAATCCCAGATGGTGGAGATTGGGCCAGAGAGGCTTCTTAGAGAGTGGCTAGTGTTCCTAAGGCAGCCTCTACCTAGGAGGCTACAAATCATCCCCAGACTGAAGCTTGTCCTTCTCTACCAGTCGCTGGGGTAAGGGTCTGGAGGCTAGCTGCCTCTTAACATTGAGCTTTCTCTCCCACCCACATGGTCCTCCCTGTTACATTATTTCCCATCCCATAGCATATTCCTGCCTCACCCTTTCCCACCTCTGTTGGGTTTAGATACATAGATGTGGGAATTTTCTTGTCCCTGAGAAGATCTGTACTCTCCATAGAGGGTCACAGGAGGAAATAGGATGGTCTAAGGTTAATTCAGTGTGGAGACAGATAACATCAGTGGCTGGCACCTGAGCCCAAGCATTTGATTAGGAATTGCCGTATATCTGTCCAGATGGCCTTACTCCTGCCTCCCTTTTACTGGCCAACAGTATTTGGAATTGTACATATACTAACCCAAGCTCAAGGTGAAGGTGGCTTCTTCTGGATGCCAGTGATATCCTAGGATCCACAAAACCATGCACATGCCCTTGGGTAGCGCTGCTAACCTTGAACTGGTCTGACTGGCTCTTCTTTCCTCGTAGCCCCCAGGTGGAGCTGCCCCCATACCTGGAACGTGTGAAGCAGCAAGCCAATGAGGCCTTTGCCTGCCAGCAGTGGACCCAGGCCATCCAGCTTTACAGCAAGGCAGTGCAGAAGGCTCCTCACAATGCTATGCTCTATGGAAACCGAGCTGCCGCCTACATGAAGCGCAAGTGGTGAGTGGGCAGGCACTGTGGAGGGACCGGGGTCAGGACAAGGACTGAGGCAAGTGGACCATGGAACCAAATTGTTAAGGCATCCAGAGAAGGTGGCATCAGCAGCCTGCTACCTCTTGGGGCTTCTTGAACGCAGGCCACTCCTTTCCACCTCTAAGGCTGAAGGTAGTTGGGTCCTTATTTCAAGCACCCAGAGATTTGAAGGTGCATGTTCACAAGAAATGCACACAGTGCTTTGTTACAAAGTGTGACTGAAGTAGGGTTAGAGAAATTGTTGATACTAATTACTGGAGAACTGGGCCTTGAAAGAACAATGGAATCTTGGTAGATGCAGCTGAGAAGCTTGGTGCACTCAGTTTGTATCTTCATAAAATGATTCTGCAGCTCAATGGCCCTGCATTTGTTTTCTGGGTTCTTATACCCACTCACTGGACCAAGTACAAACTAGACCTCAGAGATCTGAAGTCAAGTATAGATTATGTTGGGATACACTGACTGGTGGTAAAAGGATAGGTCCAGATCCTAAGAAGCCCCTCAGAGACCACCAGGGTCTCGGTGCTGCCCGTGGTACCATCAGACAAGCAGGCAGGCGGACCCCCATCCCCCAGCCAGGGCCAAGACTAGAGATGGATAGAGCTGGGCCCACAGCCATTTCTGCTCCGTCTGGCATCCGTCGGCTCTGCCCAGACAGACAGGCCAGCTGGTGTGCCATCGTCTGGCTGAAACTAGGCAGGCCTGGGGGAAGCTTCAGAAACCCACCCAAGTCAGCAGGGTGGGGGTGGGGAAGATGCCACACACGCAGAAGTCAGCTTAAGCATCAGGAGTTTCCCCAGGGATCAGGTAGCACCCAAATTAAGAAGAGGACTATCTGGGGGCCATCTGAGGTGTGTCACCTCTCTGTTCCAATGGTTGGGTAGGATGTGGCAGCTCTCATCTCAACTTGACTGGGAGCTCTGCTTCGTGTCAGTATTTTTGCTGAGAAAAGTTGGTGATTTCCTCATTCATAGCTTGCTTTCTGAGCTCCTACTATGTGCCAGGTACTGGGGAAAGAGTTCTGTCCCTCTGAGTCCCTGTGCCCCGGAGTGCCCAGCTGCTGGACAAGGATAAAGTCTGTGCCATAGTTCAGCAGGAGAGCTATGACGGATGCAGGAGGCAGGCAGCAGGTCTGGTCTGTGGGCAGGTGAAGTGCTGTGGGCATCGGCAAGAATTGAGTCACCTCAGCTCAGGACCAGGGAAGGCTCAGAAAGCCGTGGTGTCTGAATGGGCTCGAAGTGTGGGCAGCTCACACGAGGAGATGAGGGGGAGGCGAGGACTGTGGGGAAGGACATCGCAGGGAGATGAAATGGTGGGAACAAAGGCATGGGGGCGGGGGACTGACTGAAGAGCCTGCTTCAGAACAGCAAATCCATTTGGCTGGAGCACAGGGTTCTGGAAAGGACTGGCAGGGGATGAGTCTGTGAGGTAGCCTGGGGCTTGCCTGGAAAGGGCTTGGAATGCAGAGGGTGGCGTTTGGCCTTGATTCAGTGTGTGATGGGCAGCTACTGGAGAGATTTGAGCAGCGATGTGCAGAGGGCTGTCTTTTCAGGGAGACTGATCTGCCAGTGCATCGAGGATGGGTGAGCCCTGGGGCCAGCCTGCTCTTTTTTTTCCATCCCCACATGCCTGTCAGTGACCCCAAGAATGTCACATTCTGTCCCAGGCCAGTCTCCCCAGGGCTACCATCTGCTCCTGGAAACAGACCACCCGCTGGCTCCTGGCTGGTCTCTGGTCTGGCTCTTGCTAGGAACTCAGAAGGGACACCTTGCAGGCAGTAATTGGGTTTCCAGACAGCGCCTGCCTGCCTGCCCCTTCGTCATACCCAGTCATTCTGACGCAGCACACACCATCAGAGCAGCTCCGTTTCCTGCCTGCCCCACATTGCTTAGCTGTTGGTTCCTAGTCCAGTGGCTACTCCAAGGGCTGCCTGTTCCTTCTGACTACCTGGCCAGAGGAGGGTCAGGAGGCATCTTCTGGGACAGGCTGACTTTGGCCATACAGGAACATTGTGACCTGTACCCTTCCTTGGTGGAGGCCCCGTTGGCTTTATGATAGGCCCATCCCAGCCTAGCAGGAAGGGGTGGGGAGGCTTCAGTCCCTCACACAGAACAAACAGACATATACACGTTTCTAAAGGGGAAAATGGCCCTCGTTGCTGCTTGGCTCTGCAGATGAGAGGCAAAGATCTGGCGGCAGGGGAGGCTCAGCGCAGGAAAATGAGGGCCTCTCCCTTTCCCCCTCCAATAAAAAGCGTCTCCACTTCCCTTTCTCCATACTTTTCCATCGGAGAAATGAGTAGAGAGGATTTGGAGCTCCTGGCGTGCACAGCCCCTCACCATCAGCTTCCAGAGAGCTGACTTTGCCAGACAGGCCCCATCCTCCAGCCCCAGGAGGTGGAGGCCACAGCTGCTGCAGATCAGTCAGCCAGGACAGAGGGGGGTCTGGCTGAGGGCACACTGCCTGCTGGTCAGACCCTGAGCCCCCGGCCTAGCACTTCTGGCTTCTCCAGACCACAGAACTGTCCTTGAGGGCCCCCTGCCTTGGACATAGCTTTGAAGGCCAGCAGGGGGATCTGAGGAGGTGGATGAAGGAACAGAGAAGGAGGGCTCAGGGAGTCTGTGGTGGGCAAGATGCCAGGCCTTCTGCTGCAGAGCTGCGGGTGCCTGAGGTGAGCCATGCACAGTTCCGTCTGTGGCCGACAGAGGGCAGCCTGGCACTGCTTTTTACTGTCTCAAACCTCGGTGTTCGCGGCTGGCTCCTTAGCTTGCTCCATCTCCCAGGGAGGAGGGAGTACTGGGCTAAGCCAAGGCTTCATTTCCATGTCTCCTTACCCTGAAGTCTGTTAGAGGAGACTGAGTGGGAACCTTGGGTTTGCGCGTGGCCCCACCTCTAAGCTGTATTCCTCTACCTTCCCAGGGATGGTGACCACTATGATGCTCTCCGCGACTGCCTCAAGGCCATCTCCTTGAACCCTTGCCACCTGAAGGCACACTTCCGTCTGGCCCGATGCCTCTTTGAACTGAAGTATGTGGCTGAGGCTCTGGAGTGCCTGGACGACTTCAAAGGGAAGTTCCCAGAACAGGCCCACAGCAGTGCTTGTGATGCATTGGGTCGGGACATCACAGCTGCCCTTTTCTCCAAAAATGATGGTGGTGAGTGAGTGCCGAGGAGAGAGAGGTTGCTGTGGATTACCTACCTAGGGCTACATGGTCTGGAAAGGGCATGGTTCTGTGATGGGAAAGCCCTGGCTTCAGGTGCAGATTCAGAAACCCCGTGGCCTAAGACAGTCTGTTGACCCCTGAAACTAAGTCCACACCTGAAGAGTGGGGATGCCAGTACCTCCCATTGAAAGCCTCTGTTAGGGTAGTGAGAGCGTTCAGGACACCAGTACAGAAGTCATCTGAGCCCAGGCAGGCTGTGTGGGCTCCAGCTGGCCCTTCCCACCTGTTCCCAGACGGGGCTTTGGCAGCTCACTGGGCTGAGAGATCGATGCTGTTTGCGCCTTTGTTCCGGTCTGTGCGAGTGTGGCAGACATGGCGGCAGGGCGGTGGAGATGCCGTAGTTCCCAGCTCAGCTCCACCAGGGAGAACTAACTGTGTGGCCATGGGTAGAGCACAGCCTCAGACCAGTGGCCTCTGCAGGCTCACCCAGAGCCTGCCCACTTCCCCTTGCTAGAGTTGCGGATGAGCTGGGTCTTGGTAACGTGGGCTGCAAACATGGAAAATGGGCTCACTGGGGGCAGATAACCAGCACGGGATTTGTTCGTTGGGTGAATGCTGCTCAGGCTTAAGCAGATCCCTGCAGCCGTACATCCAGGGTGAGGGTGGAGGTGGACAGCTGGGCTGCCAATGGCACAGCTAGAGGAAACAGTGAGGGCTGTGAGGGAAGCCTCTCACCTCTCCTCCTCCGTCTCTGCCCCCAGAGGAGAAGAAGGCAGCTGGTGGTGGTCCAGTTCGCCTTCGAAGCACCAGTCGCAAGGACTCCATCTCAGAAGATGAAATGGTGCTCCGGGAGCGGAGCTACGACTACCAGTTCCGCTACTGTGGCCACTGCAACACCACGACGGACATCAAGGAGGCCAATTTCTTCGGCAGGTCTGAGGCCCTGAGCAGGAGGAGGGCGCTCTCACGCGGTCAGCGGGAGTTGGTGGGGTGTGGCTACTCCGCCTGGCTCTGCCTCTGTCCCCTTAGGTACCTCTGCTAGTGTTTGTCTAGTCAGTGAAGCCAGCCATGGCACTCACGGAGTCATCATAGACTGGCCTGAGTGCAGCATCCAGCGCTGGGCCTGGAACAGTCTCCTCTGCCCCCCTCCCCACTCTGTCTGGTATCCTCAAGCTTGCCTGCTTTATCTGGACACTGAGAGCTTTTCTCTGCTGCTGAAAGGGAGGCAGGAACTGTCAGAGAGGCTGGGTGCCTCAGACCATTGTGCTCAGGACTGGGCCCTAGGTATTCTCAGACACTGCCACCCTAAGCCCCATCCTTTCTTTGTTTATACCCTTTGGGTAGGTAAGACACATGGACACAAAGCAAGAGAGTCTCCGCCAAGATCTCCTCTAAATGTCAACAGTGTGTGAGGCCTGTGTTGTGGATGTACTGTAGGATTTGATAGCTGGACCCAAAAAGTCTTGGATTGCTGAGGGAAGATGACTTAGCTAGAGGAGAGTGTTCTTAGAGAACTAAGATAGATACAAGAGTTGGTCCTTCACCAAGGAGGTAACAATGTACCTTGGGGATACTGTGGTACTATCTTGGAGGGACCCAGATAGTCACAGATGTTGGGTTATTTTTTTTTGTTTTGGTTTGGTTTTTTGTTTGTTTGTTTTTCGAGACAGGGTTTCTCTGTGTAGCCCTGGTTGTCCTGGAACTCTCTTTGTAGACCAGGTTGTCCTTAAACTTGGAGAGATCGGCCTCCTGAGTGCTGGGATTAAAGGTGTGCACCACCACCACGGCCTGACTGTTGTTGGGTTTTAACACAGTAAAGAGTAGTTCCTGCAGTATGGGAGGAGCAAGCCGTTTGCATAGTAGAGTTCTGAGTCAAGGGCAGCTCCTTGAGTGTGGGGGACTGAGTGGTCCCTGGCTTGGCCTTTTCCCTCAAGCCTTTACTTCAGACTTTAGGGCAGTCTCCCATCTGACCTCCCTGCCCTTTGTCCCCTGCCAGCAATGCTCAATACATCGTCAGTGGCTCTGACGATGGCTCCTTCTTCGTCTGGGAAAAGGAAACCACCAACCTAGTCCGAGTGCTCCAAGGGGATGAGTCCATTGTCAACTGCTTGCAGCCGCACCCCAGCTACTGCTTCCTGGCCACCAGTGGCATCGACCCGGTTGTGCGACTGTGGAACCCACGGCCAGAGGTGAGGACACAGGCCAGGTAGCCAGAGCCAGACAACAAGGAGCAGGGACTGTGTTCAGGGCCTCGGCTGAGCTTCAGCGCTGGGGAAGTGAGTAAGCCATACAGGCTAAAAGCTATTGGGAAGCAGGGAGCCCCGGGCCCGGGAAGCCCTAAATGCAGTAGGCACTTCTGGGGTGAGATTGGCATTTGCATTCTTGGAGCCTATCTCTGAGCTAGCCATGAAGGTGAAATGCCCATCCACCGAGAGCTGGTGTGCAAGAAGAAAGACAGAGCGAGATCAGCCTCTCACGGGAGTGCCTCACGCTCCCCAGAGGCCTTTCCCTTCCTAGGCTTCTGAGATGTATCTGCCCAGAAGCTGTTTTAAGGCTGACTCCTCGGGTCCCAGCACTGTCCACAGACTTTGGAATCTGACTACCTTAAGTTTGAGGTCTACCCTTTCGCTCAGCCACGGGGGTGATACAACTCCAGAGGATGCTGTGAGGTCTGTGCAGTCTTGCCCACAGGACACTCTGGTCAGTGTGGCCTCCTCTGCTCTCAGTGCCAGTAGGCAGGTGAGCCTTCCAGAGGTAGCTGGCAGACTGAAGTTCACAGAGTAGGTCTGAATCCAGAACTGACTTGTTGTGACTTTTATAGAAGGGACCCCATAGGAGCCTTCCTTGACAGAGAAAAGATAAAGGAAGGGCTGTTAGGGGTAGGGGGCTGCATCTGGTCCCCGAGCAACCAGTGTGCTCTCCATATACACATAATATCCTGATGGGAAACACCCCCCCACATGTATTCCTGTGTACATATCCCCTCCCAATGTTTTTACCTTGTGTGCCCCATAGATACACTAGTGTGATCTCTTTTACATATTCTTTTTTAAAAATATTTATTTATTCTTACTTTATGTATATTGATATTGTGCCTGTGTGAGGGTATCAGATATTGGAGTTACAGACAGGTGTGAGCTGCCATGTGGGTACTGGGGATTGAACCTGGTCCTCTGGAAGAGCAGTCAGTGCTCTTAACCACTGAGCCATCTCTCCAGCCCCTCTTTTACATATTCTGAAGTGGGTATTTCTTCTTATATCCCAGTACGTGTGTTTCCCTCCCCAGCCCTGTGCATGCATATGCCGCAGTCCACGCTCCTCCCTTGTGTTCTGCTGGCCCGCCCGCCTGAGCCCACTATACTGTCTCTCCTTGACAGAGTGAAGACCTCACAGGCCGAGTGGTGGAGGATATGGAGGGTGCCTCTCAGGCCAACCAGCGGCGCATGAATGCCAATCCCTTGGAGGCGATGCTGCTGGACATGGGCTACCGGATCACAGGCCTGAGCAGTGGGGGTGCTGGGGCCTCTGATGATGAGGACAGCTCAGAGGGCCAGGTGCAGTGCCGGCCCAGCTAGATGCTCCTAGCCCAGCCCCAGCCGTGCAGGAGAGGAGGGGCTGGCTTCTGTTTGCTTTGTCTTCCCCCCATTTCTCATTTCCCTGTTTTGTTTGTTAGTTTGGCATTGTGGGTGGGGATCGCTGCAACTTGCTGGCTTTCAGACTCTTGGGCTGAGTGTCCCTTGACTGTCCCCAGCCCTGAGCAGAAAAGCAGGAGGGGAAGCCCCTCCGTATGCCCTCACCTCCTGCTTCTGTGTCTCTGGAAGGCTCTGGCCCTTCTCAAACCCCCTCTGCCTCCAGTGGGGAGGCAAGAGCTGAAGCTGTCTTCAAGGACTGCCCTGCCCTTCAGTTGGCAGCAGGAAGGGAGTGGAGCTCCCTGCCGCCGGCTGGCAGAGACTTGCCTTGGTCCTCTGCCGCTCTTGCTCCCCGCCTACAGGGCTAGCTCCCCTGTGGTCTTTCTGGAAGGTCCCTTCACAGCCACCAGTGTTAGGGTGGAAGCATAGGAAAGATGGGAGCCTTGGAGTGGCAAGGTCAGGCCACCTGCCCTGGTGGCAGAGGAGCTTCCTCATCCCTCTTGGGCCTGTTCTCCTAGGCTGTTT
This sequence comes from Peromyscus nudipes, assembly GCA_902168325.1. Lineage (NCBI taxonomy): Eukaryota > Metazoa > Chordata > Mammalia > Rodentia > Cricetidae > Peromyscus > Peromyscus nudipes. Next base: position 40,074 of record CABHPH010149489.1, read on the forward strand.
CTGGGGGCTTTGCCTTTTCCTATGATGTGACAGGAGGTGGGGCACCTCATCCCCACCCACCTGCCCATGCAAGGACTTCTGCGCCATGGCCACTCTCCTGGGGCGCTCCTTGGCCTCACTGTGACCTTTCTGCCAGAGCTCCCAGCCAGGCCTACTCTGCTGAGGTGGCGCTTCCTAAGGACCCTTCTCGCCCTCTCTGCCCTCCTTCCCACCCATGTGCTGAGCCGCCACAAAGACCAAAGAAGTGATGGCTTTTCTCTGTCCCCTGCTGCTCTGGGGGGAGGGGGGAGGAAAGTCCCTAGCTCAGCCATCCCTCCTCAGCAGCCCCCAGGCTTTACACTGGACACCGCGGCCGCTCCACCAAGTCTCCCTCTCCCTCTGCCCCCTTGGCTCCTGCTCTGGAGGTTGGAGTTGGTTCATCCCAGCCAACCCCGGCCCTGTGTGCTTCTTCTGGGCTGCAGCCCTCCAGCTGCAGCCTCTGAGGAGAAGCAGCCTCCCTTCTCTCCCTCCTCCCTCCCTCTCTCCCTCCCTCAGCCCTGTCTCCGCCAGGTGCCTCCTCTCCGTCAAGCTTCTGAGCAGCCTGGAGACAGGAGGGCCATGTTAAAAGCTCTTTCACAGTTTTCAGAAGACTGGGGGTGAGGCTAGTGGGGGGGTCTGGCACCATCTCATTGCTTTAATCTCAGCGACACAGGTGGCAGCTTCTCCCCCTTCTGCCCACCCCAGGCCCTCTGCCCACCCCTCTCTTGTAGCTTGGTAATGAAGTGTATTTATTGGTGAAGGGAACAGCTGCTGCTGCTGCTCCTGCTGCTGGGACTTGCTCCCCTGTCTCTTCCTCATGACCTTTCTCAAGCCAGGGAGGGGGAGAGGGAGTGCTGGGCTAGGCCTTGGGGCACAAGAACTGGCCAGGGTCCCTTTGCTTTCCTGTGTTCAAGCCACCTGCCATCTCTTCCCTCCATGCCTCCTGTCTCCCACCCAGCTGCCTAGCCTGGGCCCTGCAGTGTGGAGAGACACACAAGCCTTACTGTCCTCTGGGGGCAGGAGCCGAGCCTTTTTGTTGCTCTGCTCCCAGGAGAGTGAGGGTGACTGACGCAATTGATTAAAACCATTTTGTTCTAGTTGTGACTGGTGGCATTTGTTGGGTTGAGTCCCTCCCCTCCATAGCTTTCCGACCTGGAACAGCCACACCTCTGCAGAGTGAAACCTGCCTTGTGAGAGTCACCATGAACAGCGGCCACTCAGCCCAGCAGGCCGAGCCAAGCCCAGAGCTGATGACTGTGATTTGGCAATAATCAGCTTTTCCTCACTGGCTTTCTCCCTGTGAAATGAGGGATTCAAATCTTAGTAGATTTTCAGATTCCGTCAACTAGAACCTAAGTCAGGAATGCAGATTCCACTCTAGGGTCCAGAAGGCACATGTTTCTTGTGTGTGTGGTGTAACCCAGTGGTGCTGCCCTTGACACATGCCATGTGTTCTGTGTCCCTTTCTGTCTTGCACAGAAAAGAATTCTAATTGTAGCCTACTAAATGGATTTTAGAATCCACAGGTTCTTTTGGTTTTTGTTGTTTTTTTTTTCCCTATGTCCTAGATTTGGTGATTTCTTAAACCAGAAGATTCCAGAATTTCTCAGCTTACAGCGTAATCATCACAGTAATTTTTCATGGAGCCCCCCAAAGCAAAAAATGGCTGAGTTCATGTATTAAGTATGTAAGTCAAATCACATAGGAGTTTTTATGTCCTAGCAAATTAGTTACATTTTTAAAAATAATACACATAAATTGGGAGACACTTTTGAGACAGGATCTCTAGCCCAGGCTGGCCTTGAATTCACCATATAGGCCAGGATGACCTTGAGCTTCTGATCCTCCTGCCTCCAACCCCTGAGCGCTAGGATCACAGGTGTACACCACTACCCCCAGCTAATGTGATGCAGGTTATTGCATGCTAGGGATGGACCCGGGCACCGGGCATGCTGGGCAAGCACTGTCCACTGATTGAGCTCCACCCCCAGCCCTAGCTTTTTCTTAAATAGCCAGTTACGGATGGGATCCAGGTACTTGGGTGCTGCACAGCTTCTCAAACTTTTATTCAAAGCAAACACCACCAATCAGTTCCACTTCCACATTGATTTGCTTTTTATCACAGTGACTGCTAAAAATCCAACTTTTTTTTTTTTTTTTTTAAACAAGGTTGATCTGCTATGTAGCCCTGGCTGTCCTGGTAGGTAGAGATCTGCCTGCCTCCCTACTGCCAGGATTAAAGATGTATCTTGCTGTACCCAGCTATAACCCAACTTCTTGAAATGATGTAGTCAAAAGCAGTACAATGCAGTCTAATAATGAGACTGAAGACTACCTCAAGCTGGTTGCTTTCTCTGTGGCCCATAGATGTTGGTAGCTCTCAAATTTAAAATACTCCTGTTTGTTGTCGACACCCTGCCAGGACCCCATAAGGTCCCTTGATACAGTTTAGGAGCTCTTAGTGCCAGGGGAACAGTTCCACTGTGAAACAGTTCCACTATGAAACTTGAGAATCTTCTCTTTGTAGCTGCAGGAAGAACCAAGCTGGGCTAGCTGACTGTATCTCATCAGGTCAGAAGACAGACCAGACAAAGACCCTGTGTTCCCAAATTAAGTCTCCAGAAGCCTCAAGGTTTTCCAGACCAATTGAGAGAGGTACAGTGTCCCAGGGCAAGGAAATAATGCAGTGGTGTGTTTCTCTGGGGACCCAGATTGTAGATGGTGAACAGGAGGGGTTACCCGGAGGATTCCATGTCCTCAATGAGAGACTACAGGCTTGGTCCTATAGACAAGGAGGAGCCACTAGAATTTACCTAGATGGTGGGAGAAGTGTTCAGTGGTTATATAAGCACTTGATCCCGCAGAGGACCTGGGCTCTGTACCCAGCACACACATCAACCGTCTCTAACTCCAGTTCCAGGAGACCCAACATTCTCTTCTGGCCTCATGGGCACTGCACACACGAAATAGAAATAAGTAATCAAACAGTTAAGTGAGACTGCATTGTGGTTTTTGTGACAGGGTCTCACTGTAGCCCTGACTGTTCTGGGACTCACAATATAGGTCAAACTGATCTCAAACACCACAGATCCACCTGCTTCTGCCTCCCGAGTGCTGGGATTAAGGCCACCGTGCTCAATGAGGAAGAAATTTTAAGAGTTTTACCGGAGCTCCTTTTTGGCATTGGTACCCCTTCCCCCCACTAGAGTAGTTTTTAGGCTTACAGAAAATTGAGGGGCGGGGGGATGACTTAGTTGGTAAAACTCATGCCTCACAGGTGTAAGGACCCAAATGTGGCATGCAGCTGTAGTCCTTGTTATGGAGTGACAGAGACAGGAAGATCCAGAGAGTTTGCTGATTGGATAGTCGAGTTGAATTAGTAAGCTTCAAGTTTGATACGAAGATCCTGTCTCAAAAAATAGGAGAGCACTAGAGGAAGACAGCCAGCACCAACCTCTGGTCTACACACGTGCCTGTCTACACCACAGAGAAGGGAGCTGAGCAGTGTGTCCCTGTCACTGACCCCCTCCACTAGTCTATATATTGGTCACTTTGGTTGCTGTGACAAATGACCGAGAAAAAAGAAACAGCAGGAAAGGTTTCTTTTGCTTCGTGCTTTCATAGGCTTTGGGTGATGGACAGCTGGTCCCATTACCTTTCAGCCTGTGGCAAAGCAAAAAACGCGGGATCAGGAGCAGAGGGAAGTCGCCCACCTCATAGTAACCAGGATGCAGAGAGATAAAAAGGAAAACACCCAGTGACCTCTCTCCTCCAATCAGGCATCATCCCTTAATACCCCACAATTGATGGATTAACCATTGATGAATTTAGCACCCTCAAGACCCAGCCACCTATCAGTAGTGCCACCTAGCTGGGCATTTCTCCTCCTCCTCCCCCCCTCCTCCTCCCC